>PVIJ01006609.1:0-90450 GCA_004024925.1 Scalopus aquaticus
ATTTCATGAGCCAAGCCCTTAAATCTCCATTCGTGACGGTGTTTATGAGTATTGTGTTATTTTCTCTATATGCACAAATTAGTGATAAGTTTTACACACACACACACACACACACACACACACCGCTGGTTCTGTTTCTCTGGAGAAATCTAACACGGTATCTAACCTCTTACATGCATATAGACAAAATAGTGTTCCATGAAAGAACACATATTATTTATTTGTGCTCAATAATGGGGAGACAGCATTTAGACACTCGGATTTCTGCAGATTAGAATAATGGGATCAGTGTGACATCCTACTTGTCACGAACTCTGAATGGCTGAGTGTTTAGTGGAATTCAAAATATGTGGTGGTAAGGACAGGTACTACCACTAGATGTAGTTTATAGCAGAAGTCCTCAAAGTGTGGTCTTCGGAGTCTTTGGGAATCTCTGAGATCCTTCCAGAAGAGCCACAAAGTGAAAATGCTCGTCATCCATGCTATGCTCTCTTGAGAGTGACATTGAGAAAGCAGCACAAATGATTACTTTTATTAATTCTGACCTTATTGTGACAAAAAGGAAAGTTCACATGAAGCATTTCTGATCCATGTCAAAGTGTGATGGCATCATGAAGAAAAGCACTTGTTTGATTATTTGATTTGCTAACTTAACTAGCCACTTTTTTCATGGAACACTATTTTTACTTAAAAGAACTACTGCCAAAGTATGATTATTCAGCATTGGGCTTTGGCAGAATTTTTCTTGAAAATGAGCAAAGTGATCCTGTGACTTAAGATAAATAACTGACAGTATTTGTTGAAAATGACAAAATGTAAGCTTTCAAGAGAAAATTAGAATTTTAGAGAACTTGTATTTGCCATTGTGAGCTTAACAGCTCTCAGATGAAATGTATGTTAATATTGATGAACATGATTTTTTTTGGTATTGTTTATGAAATGTGTCAAGCTTTGGAATATCTATCTCCATCAATGAGTCATTATTTTTCAAATGACCAAAGCAACATGTTACAAAATAATGCATAGTAATAGATCCCTTCAAAGTAGAAACTACCACTTGTCAAGTTTTAATGTAATATGATGAAAGAATGTTTATCATTATCAAATAAACTATTTAAATACTCTTCCACTTTTTGAATGCATAGGTAGGCAAGGTCAGACTTTCTTCATATACTTGAGCCAAAATGATACATTTTAATAGATGGTATATAGATGCAAATAAGAGATCCAACTGTCTTCTATGTTATTTGTTTTAATATTGGATTTACTATTGTTAAATTAATAATTTTTAATTTCTTAGTTTTAATTTCTAACACCGTAAATATTGATATTGATAGGTATAACCCACATAAACAAAAATTCTGAGGAGTGTCAATATTTTTTAAGATTTTAAAATTTCATGCTGAGAGTACAGATTTGGTATAGAACCTCTATTTTAGACAATGGTAAAGAGTTTGGAATGCATGAGCTTTGGATTTTATAAGGGAGGTGACATCTGTGAGTAATAAAGGGATAGAAAGAGAGAATTTAAACTGACTCTAGTGTAGTAGTTCATATTCAGAATATCATTCAGGATTGAGCCAGAGAAGCAGAATCAGTAGATCTGATATTAATCAACTTATTGAAAAGAATGAGGTTACATAATTGTGGGGATTGACTAGCAAATTTCAAAATCCATAGGGTAGGTTATCCAAAGGGAAGGCTGGCACCAGGCAAGCGTTAACACTCAATAAAAAACAGAAATTTCTTCATGTATTGAAGCCTGAGTTTTTTGTTTAAGCCCTTTTAAATAACTGAATCAGGCCCACCAAAAGTATCTATAATATCTGGAAGAAGATTTAGGATAATTTTCCTTTTTTTATATCAGTGATTATGGACTTTAATCCCATCTACAAGATATCTTTACAGCAGCACAAAATTAATATTTAATTAAATAATTAAGGATTGTTACCTAATCAAATTGACACATCTGAGAGACCATCAGAGTCCACCCCTTGTACAGCTGACACCCGTACATTCTCTTTAAACCATGCTTAATCTCTAGAAAAGATAATAAAGTACTCTCCCCTAATGTGATATAGCTATGCTCCCTACAAGCACGAAATAAAAAGTAACCGATTCTTCAGAAGAGAATGTAAAGTACTTATAGAGTGTCCTTCATTCTCCTTTGGTATTCTGTAACTTAAATTTTGCAACTTAAAATCAGCTATCATTAATACATCTTATGTTTAGATGATAAAGGCATAAGAGAAGGGAGAAAGCAAAAATTTTGACTAATATATATGCCAAAAACACTCATAACAAATATAGAAGAAACACTTGTGACTATTAAGAATACTCACTTCTACAACTGACTGCGTGGTCATAAATCATTTATAACTGTCTTCTCTCCCTATCCACTCAACAAGCACCTGAGCTGATCATGGTTCCCTGCCTGGTGAACCTCCCCAATCATTCATTCCTGAAGGATTTAGGCTGCGAGCAACCCTGCCTGATTTGGTTGTAGTTTGCAATTGTCTTTCATCATAAAACATGGTAGTACGAAGAGATATGTCTAAGGGATCTCCTTCATTCCAAACATGCACTTCCTGCAACCATTGTGTAATGGATAGCAGCACTCTCAATCAAGATCAATCACTCCAGCCAGGATAGCACCTTCTAGATTTGCTGATTCAAAGTCATGAATTGTCCAAAGTGACTGCATTGCAGGTTACTTATATTGGGCTGCTGCCATCTTGGACAGACCACTACTTTCTTCTTAGGTTCTTAGTCTGGATATAGATTTGCCTCCCCTGCATGCAGCCCTCCTGCCAAATAGTCATCTGCAAACTTGCAGAATACATCTTGACCTGTAATTTACTTGGCAACCTTAGTCCTAGACTATGACCCAAATTATGGCCACTTACAGTGACGACAAAGATCAGGAGAGAGAATTTTGTAGCCCGTTGAATAAATGAGTTGTACATTTCTTGGATAGATTAGGACTGAGATGAAGATTTTTAAATCATCGATGTACAGAGGTGTGTGAGGTTGGATGGCTGACAGGAAAGAGAAGATAATAGTTTCACTTCTAACACTGGAGGGAGCTGTACCTGAGGGGACCCAGCCAGAAAGTGAGGAGGAGTGCTTGCTCATGGGGGGGTTGGGGCTAACAAAGTGTGTGTTTGAAGATTGATGAATTTAAGTATTTTTATTTTTTAAAAAGATTCATTTATGTATACAAGAGCTGGGGTGCAGGCCAGAGGTGTGGGGCAGTGAGAGCGTTCACCAGAGACAGAGTGGGGAGCAGAACAGGCAGATCGACCGAAATACACTGCTGAGGGGAGCAGCAGGTGAGGCAAGAGAGGTCTGTGGCACCATGTGGGAATCTCCCCTGCTGGG
Organism: Scalopus aquaticus; assembly: GCA_004024925.1. Taxonomy (NCBI): domain Eukaryota; kingdom Metazoa; phylum Chordata; class Mammalia; order Eulipotyphla; family Talpidae; genus Scalopus; species Scalopus aquaticus. The sequence continues at coordinate 3,382 of PVIJ01006609.1, forward strand.
CGTCGAACTCGTGTTCCTGCTGCCAACAGCTAGCGCTGCGCTTAACCTGTTGTGCCACCCGGGAGGCCCAATGAATTTAAGTATTTTTAGCTTTGTGGTTTCACAAAGAGAACCAGGCCCTTTTCTGGTTGACCATGCAAACAAACATAGAAATCTGGTGGGAAAATTTGTTATGGACCTTTTCAAAGAAAGGAGAGAATAATGAAGACATTGGAAAACTCATGCACTTAAAGAAAGAGGAGATTGAGAAAAAGCATTCAGGTGACATTAATTTAGGCACTGACAATATACAATTTAATAAAATTTTCTCCCTAACTTCAGGTAGCTCAGGAAGGTTTTGAGAAAAATGTAAGACCTGCCTGAACTTAGCATTTGATGCTGATAAGGATGTAGGAGAAGACTGAGACATGCCTTAGAATCACATCTCATCTCATCCCAGGACCGAATGGGTGCTCAGTGAGTGTGAATGTGGGAAAATTAAAGGAAAAAAAAGCCAGCTCAGTTAGCTCCTGAGATATTCTGAAACATTATCATTTCTTCTAGAATTGAGATACTTTTTATCGCCATTTTGCACTTTCCCATTGAGGTTATGAACCAGCTGCCTATTGAGCAAAAATATTACCATCCAATTAATATTTTGGAAGCAGTGACAGACGACTCTAACCTCCTGGCTCGGCAGTCTGTTCTGAGAGTCTGATTGTACAGGAAAAGGGATAAACGTGGGGCCAGTCAGTTCAGCGGGTCCTCACCGTGAAGACCAGAGGCCACTTACTGAAGTCTGTGAATCACAGAAGGCTGCAGCGAGGGATTTTGCATTTGAATTATGAATATTTAAACAGGCTTATTAAAACTGTGTCCACAGAGAGCAAAAATGCATTTGCTTTTAAAACAATTAAAAATATAAGGGGCAGTGTGGAACAGTCACTAAATGCATGAAATTCGGAGTCAGAAGACACAAGGTAAATCCCCAGCTGTAGCACTTGGAGCTACGTGGCATGGGAAAATGAATTTGACCTCTCCAAGTTTTCTCCAAGTCCCGCACCCCTTTACTTGTTCTCACTTAGTCAAGAAACAATGCTGAGAACATGGTCTCTGAAGCCAGACTGTGTAGATTTGAACACTGGCTCTGTCACCGGCCAGCCTTTGTGCCCGCTGCTTAGCTGTTCGCCTTTGTGTGTGCCTCAGTTCACCCTTTCCTAAGCAGGAATAACATGAGGAACTATGTCAAGGGCGTATGGTGAGTGAGAGTAAATGAGTTGCTTTATGCAATATGTTTAGAAGTGTGTCAGGCACACAAAAAGCACAAAGTAAATGTCAGCTCTGATATTACCTAACACTTTCCAGCACGCAGTAGTGACATAACATTCAGTTTCCAAGGGCAAAGCTGAAACGTGTGAAGCTTTGGATAGGAAACTCTTCCTGACGAACTTAGGATGCATCAAGCTCAGTGATGCTCTAGTTCTTCTCCACTTAGTCTGCCTTCTGCCTACGGAGCGCCTGTCCCACAGCATTTATCCATCCAGTTCTTAATTCTTAATTCAATGCTCTGTGTTCATGTAGACTTTCCCTGATGACACCATTTAATGAGTGGTATCCCTCGCCATTCTCTCTGTTCTGACTCTAATTCATTTTGCTTCACAGCAGTCATTGTTATTTAATATAATGTTCCTCATCTATGAGCTTGCATATGGAATGTCTTGCATCATGTCAGTAGCATTAGAGTAGGGACCTTATTGTTGTCCAGGGTCTTAATCCGTGGCTCATAGGTAGCCAGCACTGTGCAAATGTTGGATGAATGAGAAAATACTAAATAAGAGTCCCTGCTGTACTGAGACTGGAATAGACAAGAGGTGAACATCAAAGGCATTGGGGAAAAAAAGAAGGAGCAAAACTTCAAGACAATCTATCTGATACTAATATTTTCTGAAAATTAATAAAGCATGTTTATATTTGATGTTCACAGGATTGTTGACCAACTTGGGGAACAAGAGTGGCCAACACAGCAGGGGCCACTGAGGTCTCAGATTCCTCACAGCGTGTGCTTTGTGTGTTGTGGGTCAGATTTTCCATGCCTCTGAGATTTCTAGCCTATGAAAGTGAGATCATGCATTATACTTCGTTTTCTATCTCTTGTAAGGTTTGCCATTTGTCTTTGTCCACCTCTCGGTTATAACAAAATACCATAAACTGTTCTCATAGTGACAACAACGTAGATCTTTTCCAGTTCTGGAGGCCAGCAAGAGCAATATCGAGATAGCAGCATACTTGGCATTGATAGGGGCCCACATCCCTGTACCTGGACAACATTTGTTTCTCACAAAGCAGAAGGGAAAGGGTTCTTCCTGTGTCATTCATGAGTCGCCACCCTATGACCTAATTACTTCTCAAAAACCCCACCTCCTAACTACCAACTTGGGGTTTGGATTTAGAAAGATGAATTTCAAGGGGGAAAAACTTTCAATCTATAGCACCATTTATTTTAATACAAAGGTTAATGCTGACTAATCCATTTGTATTTTGGTGCCCATGGAGTTATTCCTACATTTCTTAGCCCTTAATTAACCTCTACTTTGGAGAAACAAACAAAAACAGGAGAATAAGAAAGCAGATATGAGTTTATGATTCTGCCACCACCATAAGCTATTTGGAGTTTGATATCCATGACACCAAAGGCTGGTTAGGAAGATGACGTAAACTCAGTCTATTGCTGTTATCTCAGAGCTACATCGGCTCACCTCTCTTCAGGCAACAAGCTCACCTCGCAAGGAATCAGGAGTATTTGAACACTGAGAGGGCTCCTTGATCATTGTCCTAGATGAGGTTCTCTGTCTTGGCCTGAGGTCTCCCAGAAGCAGATTCTGAGACAAGGCTCAAGTGGTTTCCTAAGAAACAACAGGCAGCCGATGGGAAAGAGACAGAGACTGAAGGAGAAGGAAGAGGAGGCTCATTAATGAACACGTCAGGGCTGCAAACAACGGGAGCTCTATTTTGCTAGGAAATTTGGGAAATGGGTGAGGAAACTGGGATGTTTATGCTTTAATTCCCCTGTCTCATAGACTGGAAACTACTTCCAAGGATGTTAAATTCCCAGAACATCTGGACTGCCTCACATGCAGGCGGACAGAAGGCCCTTGGGAAGAATCCTGAGCAGAGATCTTGGGGCAGACCGCCATTGGCACATCCATCAAGGAGAGGACAGGAATGGGCACCACATAATGGAATCTCTGCCAGTTCTACCATCAGTCTAATGAGACTGAGGTCTAATGAACAACACACAAGCAACTAAAGTCAGTAATTCAGCTGAAGTCAGCCTCTACTGACCTGGGGAATAAGATAATCTTTGTCGTATGTCAGTCATCAATATTTCTCTTATTGTCAACTTCTTATTCTCTTAAAATCACTGCCATGGGCCTCCCTGGTGGCGCAGTGGATTAAGCGCGGCACTATGAAGCCACTGCAGCACAAGTTCAATCCCCAGACAGGGGGCTTCCCACATGGCGCAGCAGACCTCTCCTGCCTCGCCTGCTGCTCCCCTCAGCAGTGTACTTCAGTCCATTCGCCTGTTCTCCCCACTCTGTCTCTGGTGAATCCTCTCACCACCCCACACCTCTGGCCTACACCCCAGCTTGTATGCATAAATAAATAAATCTTAAAAAAATAACACTGCCACACGTTTATTAATTTCTTTCTCTTAGTTTTTCTTCAATCTTTCCATTTTTTTAAAGATTCATTTATTTATGCATACAAGCTGGGATACAGACCAGAGGTGTGGGGAGGCGAGAGAGTTCACCAGAGACAGAGTGGGGGGCAGAACAGGCAGATCAGACAGAAACACACTGCTGAGGGGAGCAGCGGGCGAGGCAGGAGAGGTCTGCCGCGCCATGTGGGAATCTCCCTAGCCAGGCATCGAACTTGCGTCGCTGCTGCTGACAACTCCACAGCGTAGTGCACAACTGCTGCGCCACTGGGGAGGCCCAATCTTTCCATTTTTAAAGTACATATCCTTTTGTCTTCCATAAATCTGGTTTTAAAGGAAAACATATTAGCAACAGCACACATGTTCCTGACTTACTAGGATACTGAGATACCTACTGTAACAGGGCTGTGACATAGTTGCTGATGAGGAAAGATAGCCCCAGGGAAAAATGCTAAAAGGTTGGGGTGGAGACTCTGATGAAAAATAGAAGGGACTGAAGAAGGGGATTCAGTCACCATGATGTAGGAAGAAGTAGTTGCCATTATGTAGGAAAGAAAAAGGAGTGGCAGAAAATGTAGCCACCAAGATTGAGAGTGTGGAAAGCAGATGCCAGAAGTTTTTGAGCCGCCGGGATATAGAGTTTTGGATTGAGTGTTTTTGGAATCTTCAGTGACTTTGGGGCCAGCGACTTTGGAGGTTTTGCAAGTAGCCGAGCGACGGAAACTGCTCCCAGTTTTGTTTTTACTGCAGCAGAAGGAAGAAGGGAGAGGCCCGGAGCAGGCGCCTTCCTAAAATGCATGAGTAGTCTGTTGAGCCGTCTGGCCACTGAAGTTGCTCTTTTCAGTATTGTTGGCCTGGTGCTGTGCTGGGGCACCATGGCAGCTCCGGGAGCATCTCCAGTTGTGTCTTGTGTGGTCTTCGTGAGTTGGGACTTGGCCTGCAGTCTGATTGTTGCGCGTCTGCAGAGGCAGGAAGACGCCATCTTCGACACATGGCCTATTGTTTGGAAGAGGAGCTCCACATTTGCAGTGGTGAGAAGAAGCCGCCTTCATTGTTTCTTTGGGACTGAAAGGACTGGACATTGCTTTAAATAAGTTAAATGGCCATATTTTGACTTCAGTAACTCTTTGTTTTTCCCTGTTAAATAAATCTCATCATTATTGTTCCCTAAGCCAGAGTAGTCTTGCAGTTGGGCGCACAGGTGCAGAACCAAGATAGTGAGTGGTAAGCTATTTGGGCAGTGCCTTTGGCCAATTTTGATGCCCTATTTGGAATTTGTGTAATTAGATTTTTTTTAATGATTTTTTTTTAGTTATGGGAGTAAATTCATTTTTATATTTGAGCTGTTTAAAACCAAGTTGACCTTACCATTCCCCCCTTCCCTTTTTGCTTTATGCAAATTTGAGTTTGTCATACATGGTCTTCCATTTCAAGACTACTGGTAAGGGGTGAGTCTAAGAGATTGCTGTTTAATGATAGGTGCTTAAACAGAAAATAGATTCCATCACACGATTTCTGGCACAAAACTTTATTGTGAGAAATCTAAGAGCTGAAAATTGAAGATGGTCAAAAATTATAATTGTGAATGTTATTTTTAAATGTCTGGGACAATTGGATATGATGAGATATGGATGTTCTCTGGTGTGCTATTAGCCTCAAAACGTTAGCACAGTAGCATAATCAAAACGTTATTAACACAAGGTTTGAGAATGTTTTCTAGAGACAATATTATATCTAGACAAACGAAACTGACCAGTCAATTATCACTGTCCAAATTCTTAGTCTAATCTACCCAAAGGCAGCAAAGACATTATTAATACAAGAGTCAGAGAAATATTTGAAAAAAAAGACTTTCTTGTTGACTTTAACAATGGCCTTTTTGCTAAAATCCCAGCAAGCCAGCACTGTGGGGATCAGCTGTCTCTGGAGTGGCAGGCGATGGCTTTGTGAAAACCAACCAGTGTGGTGATCGGGGTGGTTCGGGCAAATTCTTGGGTGTGTCCTTGGTCAGGAGAGACCATTGGGACTCAGAGCAGAGCCAGTTTTGCTTGTTACTTGCACTCTTCTTTTGGTAGGAACTTAAAGGTCGGTGGTAAGAGGCAATGACCTTTGCTTAAACAGAAACTTGGCCAGGGCTTAACAACCCAAAGTTAAGGCAGGAAGAGCCTCTTCCCACTCATGTCTGTAGCTCAGTTTGGTGCTTGGGCTGTGTATCAGCAAGGGGCCTGAGTACTCTCCAGTGTTTTGTGTGCCTTCCCATGGGAATAGATACCCTAGAGTTTACAGCCCTTGGGGACTGGTCTAACCCTAGGGCTGGATGTCTGTCTAACTGAGCAGTGAAGTCTAGGACTACGGAAAACAGACTAACTTGTTAATACTTTATAGTTGTAGGCAAGTTTCTGTATCCGAGGTTTAATTTCTTTATATGAAACTGAGCAGCTGCGTGGTTTTCTGTGTACCTCCCACCAAATAGTCCTGAGTTTTCTTCAGTGTCAGGCCTCGTGTAGGCCCTGGAGCTACTATCAGACTGGGTCCTCCCTCCATGGAATTTCTTTCCATCATTACATGGAAAGAAATAAAAGACAAACATAAATGATACAGGAGGATGAGCGAGGCACTCAGGGGCCAGAGCAGATCAGAGACCTGAAGGGCCCTTGGATTTGGAGCCAGCAACCCCCACGCAGGTCTTGGCTCCTGTCTCCATAAACTGACAGCGTGTCAGGTCCAAGCCCCTCGTGTTTTGACTCACCTTTCCCGTCTCCCCAAGCCGTCACTATAGCCATGAGATCGGCAGGACCTACTGCTTGCTTTGCAGCGCTCATCTCCCTCATTAATAACTATTAACCAGAAGCAAGAGCTACTCAATATATTAAGACCTTGGGACCTTTTATTGTTCAACAAAAGAGCAAGGCTGCCCACATTCCTTGGTTACATGGAAAAAGAATGTATCGCTCACTTGTCAAAGACACTTTTAGATGTAGTCCTAAAATGAGGTGCTAATCACATATTTTGGTTCAGCCAAGAAATTCCCTCAAAAGAACTATTTTAGGCATTGCCCCAATAAAGCTCTTTTATTCATTTAAGCATATGACAAACTTATCTGGGAAATTAATACCATATTTCCTTTTTCCCTGTAAGATTGGTATCAACCAATATAAATCATTAGTTATTAAAGGATGGAATGGCTCCGGATGAATAGGACATTTGTCATCAAAGAGGCTAGAAATTGTAGAGAGCCTGGTCCTGTATTTTGGTGAGGAGGGTAGACACGGCGGTGCTACTGGGGAAGCACTGAGACTTATAGAAATGCTGCATGACAGGGGCCGCCCTGGTGGTCTAGGGGTTAGGTCTCAGCACTATCACCTCGAGGCCTGAGTTCGATCCCCAGCCAGGGAGCTGACCCACATGGCGCAGCAGACTCCTGTCTCCCCGCTGTTCCCCTCAGCGGTGGATTTTGGTTGATCTGCCTGTTCTGCTCCCCTCTCTGTCTCCGGTGAATCCTCTCACCTCCTGCACCTCTGGCCTGAACCCCAGTTCTTCTATGCAAAAATAAAAAACACAAAGTATGAAACTTTAAAAAAAGAAGAAGAAAATACTCCCTGACAGCCTGAGATCCCAGATCAGTGTTTTGCGTCCGCGGACAGGGTGAGTCGCCCATCGCTGGAGCCCACGGCTTCTGGAACCCGGCACTTGCACTGCTCATCTTCTAACAGCCTTGAATTTCTTCTAGGAAAAAAATCATTATTCTCTTCTCAGATTTAAAGGGAAAATTATTGACAGTTTGGAAGCAGGAGAAAGATATGGGAGAAGTTTATGCTATTCCAGCTTCATCTTCTCAGGAAACCCCTTAAGTCTGCCCAGTAATTTGATGAGCGGAGGTTGCGCTTTCTGTCCCCACAAAAAGGCCTGCTGTCCAGTGGATTCCGGCCCAGGATAATCCTCAATTTTAATTAAGGTGCTTTGCAAGCCACTTATCTGACAGGACCACGCAGCAGACAATGCTAGTGGTGAGCCCCCGGCGCTCTGAAATGAAAGCTTTGTTTTAAAAGCCGTCTTTTACCTCCTGCCTGTTGAAACTCTGATTGCCCACGGCACAAAGGAAGTCGACAATCCTATCCCTGGCTCCAGCAGATGCTACAGTGGCAGTGGCTCAAATTGCTGCTTCTCCCCAGTCCATTTTGCTAAATGTGGAAGGAAACCCCTCAAGGAGCCTGCCATTCAGTCCCTACATTGACTACTTTTGCCCATATTAACAGCATTTTTATTTTGCTGTCACTCCCCACCGCCCCCCTGATTAACTCTTGGCATTGACAAGAAGCAGGAAAACAACCACCTTTTCAATGTTGCAATTTGCAAATATTCTGATTTCACTGAAGATACTTTTCCCCCCAGAAAACTAGTCTCTGAGATGAAAGGGCTTATGATTTGTTTACGTGACTTCATTTTTAAATAAAGATGTAAAAGTACGATGACATGGAATTATTATAGTATAAATGGCTTAAGAGCACGGGGTTTTAATGAGGGGAAGAATCGTGAGGATTATGTTTCTACACCAATTGTCTCAAGAGTCTCTTAAGAGACAGAAAGCTGAAGTGACTTGCTCAGGGTCCGATAACGAAGGGTTAGGGGAGATCGGATCCTCCCAGCTGCCATTGCAGCCTGACCTTGCAAGGAAATCTATGTAAGCATTGACTTTAAAAGGAGAAACAAACAAAAAAAATCACAGGGTCCTCCCTGGTGGCCCAAGGGGTTAAATCTCAACACTGTGAAGCTATCCAAAGCAGCTGCAGCACGAGTTCGATCCCCGGCCACGCAGCTTCCCACATGGCGCAGCAGACCTCTCCTGTCTTACCCGCTGCTCCGCTCAGCAGTGTACTTCAGTCAATCTGCCTGTTCTGCTCCCCACTCTGTCTCTGGGGAATCCTCTCACCACCCCCACACCTCTGACCTGCACGCTGGTTCTTGTATGCATAAATAAATAAATCTTAAAAAAAAACCCACAGTATTGAATTGTTCAATAAACCTTGATGCGCACTCAGGGATCACACCATTTTAACAAGCAGAGGAATCTATTAGCTGTCTCATGTAAAGAGTGTAAGGACTGTTAGGGGGAACATTAGTTATCTAGATGAGCTGGACAAGCATATAACAGTACGTAAATAATCCAAACTTCAAAGAGCATGTGCCATATAGACACGTGGGGACGAGGCCGGCTGGGAAGGGCCGGGGGCTGGTCTAGTTCTTTCTTGATGTGAGAGTTGGTCATCACATCACACATGTCTGTGCTCAATGGGTGAAAAAGCAACGAACTGTTACTTATGATTTGAGTCTTACATTTGCATTAAAAGTTTACATATATGTGTGTGTATTATAACCTTCCCTGAATTTCAAAAGTGGTGTAGCTGAGTCGTCCTTTCTATTTTTAAAACTTTAGGGCTCTGGGAAATAAAATACAGGTACCATTTAAGGAGGTTAGAAACTGAGCTTGGGAGGCTCGAGTAGACGGGAATGGATAAGACTGACATGGGAATGGGCCAAAGGGCTGACCACCAGCACCAGAAGAACCAGCCCGGCTCCGGGCATGCAGAAGCTGGGACGGGACACATTGTTTGTCAAAGGCCAGCACCAAGACCAGCCGTCTCAGCAGATAAATGGTGCAAACTGGCACCCAAAGTGAGAAAACCACACAAACAGAGCATAGAAGAGTTTCTCAAATCCTCCAGCTCAGACCTCTCCTGGCTCGTCACCAGCCCTCTTGCAGAATATTTCAATAAATCCACATTTTCTTTTTTTTTAAGATTTATTTATTTATGCATCCAAGCTGGGGTGTAGGTCAGAGGTGTGGGGGGTGAGAGGGTTCACCAGAGACAGTGGGGAGAAGAACAGGCGAATGGACTGAAGTACACTGCTGAGGGGAGCAGTGGGGAGACAGGAGAGGTCTGCTGTGCCATGTGAGAATCTCCCTGGCCGGGGATCGAACTCGTGCTGCAGTGGCTCCCGATATTTCATAGTGCTGCGCTTAACCCATTGCGCCACCAGGGAGGCCCAGAATCTACCTTTTCTCTTCCCCCCTCTGGCTCTGGTGAATTCTTTTACCCCTGTGCCTCCAGCCTCACCCTGATATTACACCGCCACAAGGAAGTCAACTTGGAGAAATCATGGATGACTGAGTTGATGGATTTGATTCAGGGATGTCTCTGGACCCTGTCACTCCCCACTTGACTTGCTCGCTTGCTGGGTTTTATTTGTAAAAGGGAGATAATAAGATACTACATCCTTGAAGATGAAAATGGATAATGCTGAAGTGATGAATCAACAGAACCAGCTTGAAACAAAAGCCCTCATTTACCCTCAACCCTTTATTACCATAGAAGCACCAATGCTAACTCACTTCTCCATAATGTGTCCGTGACTATGTCCCTGCAAAAATCATTCCACCTGTATTGGAAGTAACTGTAAGCATCTTTAATCACCAAACACCATGTAATGTTTGGTTTGATGATTTAAAGTTTAATCACTAGTTCGGATTTCTCTTCAGCGTTTTTGCCAAAGCCGGGAATCCAAAGATGAGGAAGTGGATTTTGGTAAGGAGCCATGGCAGCCCTAAAACAGTCTCAAAATTCCTCGACATCTCTTCCCATTGAGAAGTTCTGTCTCTGTGCTACCCCTTACCTATAAGCAGACTATAGTCTTTGAACCAATAGAGTACTGAGTGTGTCCAAGATCTGGGTCATAGAGAGGGGTGTGGCTTCTGCTTTGTTGGCATGTTTGGATTTAGAGTACTGAGTTGCCATGTAGGAAGAATAACTACCCTAAGACCGCCATGTTGGAAGGAAGCTAAACCACATGGGAAGACACATGAAGGTACTCCAGGTACTCAAGTCTTCAAGCCATTCTAATCCAAGTGTCACACATATAAGTGAAGGAGATTATCAGAGGATTCCAGTTCCAGTCATCAAGTCACTCCTTTCCAGTCCAGCCTTCCAGTCATCCGGACATTGAGGAACTTGTCATTCCTGTGAACTTATCTCCCTGAATTCCTGGTACACAGAATCCGTGAGCATAACCAGACAGTTATTTTAGGCCAGTGATTCTGAGGGTTGTTTGCTATTTCAAAACGAGTCCTAAGGGTATCTCAAATTTAAGTTTAGTCAATGTCATTCTGCTAAACTCTCTTGTACATGCTAGGGTAATCTCTGGCCACTTGAGGTGTGAAATGGAGAGGTCCAGAGGCTTGATGTCAGAGACCTATGGGTCCCCACACCACACCTAGCTACTAATTCTAAACAGTAGTTGTATCATTCACTAAGGGCAATTCTAGGACTCTAAAATAGAATTATTATGAGATGTGGTATGGTATATGTGTTATCTTTTTAAACTGTAAATTGTTACAGAAGTAATAGTTGTTCCTAAGTTGTAAAGGATATTTGGTAATGTTTATGTCATACTAGTTTCCTTTTAACTATTTCTAGCCTTGTTAGTATTGGAGAACCACAAGTACATCCAGAATGACTGGACCACTGAGAAGCCATCACTTTGATGGCATTATAGAGCCACTCACGGTCCGTTCTCGTGACAGCACATGAGCTGGGACATGAGCCCAGGTTCTAGAAGAGGAAACAGCAGGTAGAGTATCAGACGACCGATAGATGTTTTTTTTTATAATTGCTAGATCCTCTGTATTTTCTTACCAACCTTTTAAAACTAAGAACTAAGCTATCCAAATTGAAAGAAAGACTCCTTGCTCATTGGAAACTTCAGTCATCCCTAAGCCCTCCTAAGTGCAGATGGTGTGGTCCTCAACTCTAGCCTTTGAGGATGAAGTTTAAACAGTGCTCTGGGTATCACTGCCTCATTTGGGTCTAATCTAAAATGGGGAGAACTTTCCTCAGGGAGAACTTTTAATTCATAAGTATGTGGAGCTCATAGTGCAGGAAAAGATTAGCTGATTACTCTAAGACTGTAGAAACTTTGGCAGGGGTGGGGGCTTGACCTCAATAATGTACAAGGGAACTAATTCTGAATATTCAATTAATTTTGCTTTTACACATTCTTATTTTTTTTCCCTCCAAACACAATTGTGTTTCATCCATCGTGTTGAAGTTTCCTCCCTGTGTGGATGCCGTATTACATCCCCCACCCTGTATTTCTTAACAAGCTCCTTGGTGCATCTGGAATTAATGCTTCCTGTCGTTTTAAATAATGTGACATTGAAATACAATTTTTTAATGTGCTGGCATTTAACATGCCACAATATTTCAGTTATTTTACATTCATTTGGGTGCTCTAGTGTTATTACAGCTGTTATGAAATTCTGACAAAGAGGTGCATTTCTTTCTTCTGTTCCACCATAATTGCTTTTTGCTGCATCTCTGAACCGTAACCATGGCGATCTGCAACATTCATCAGAGGACCTCTTGTTATTTCCCTCGAGTGAATGAAAAACAAAGTGGTATAAATACTCAGAGAAGTTTTGAAAAGGCAGCTTTTCCTCTTCCTTCTTTCCTTCCTGTCTTTCTAATTTTTTTTTCAGTTTTTTTTTTTTTATTTCCAAATGTAGAGGGCCTATTTAGGGGAAACTTACTTGTATAGTTTGAGATTTTTCCTTATTTTAATGATAAATTCTTTGTGCAAGACCACCGTTCTTCCTGTAGAAAGCAGAGACAAAATGAGAACTTAAATCAGTGCCTTCAGAAATAAGGAGCTGCTGTCATCAAGAAGGAAATGAGAGGTTCAGTCTTTTCTAAATTTGACTTGTTACAAGCAAGTCCTTGTTGAAGCTGCTTAATATGGAATATCATTACCATTTCAGAATCATGTTGTTGAGGTTTGGACTTGCTTTTCCTTTCTTTGGGGGTTGGGGAAAGTTGAAATGACCATGTCTTAGCAGCATTTTAAATTTCCATCAAGATGGCATTTGGGAGGGTGTTGGGAGGTCAACCCTTTCTCATTGGTCTACTCCTCCCATCTCTACTTTAGTCCTTTTCAGGCTGATCAGGTCTGATAAGGTTTCAGGTAACGTCAGTAAGGAGTATCCACCAGATAGCCTCTGAGAGAAGGCAGCAGAGATGACCTGGAGGGGAATGACTGCAGTGGGTGCCGGCAGCGGCATTAAATCTGAGAGTCAGTGTTACCTGAAGAATCAGTTCATCTCCACTGATGCTATTTTTTCAATGACTTGTAAGTAAGGATGCACAGGTCTTTCCCAATCTTATTCTACTATTCATGATAAATGTACCTAAAACTGTAGCAAAAAATCTACATCATATTTAAAAAAAAAACTAATTTTCAACATTTCCTTTAAGATATGGAAAACTACTAAACATTTAGCATTTTCTATTAAGTGGAAGATTTCCCAGAAGGACTCACTTGGGGTATCCAGAGCCAATAGAATTAGTTCTGCCAAGTCTCTTGTATTCTACCATTTAACCACTGTGTCTGTTGTGATCCATTCTAAGGTTCTCATGTCAAGAAATCAATAATATTGATTTATTTTCAAGGCATAATCATTGCAAAACTGATTGACTATGAATAAGCAGTGTTCTGTGATAATCAAAACAGTATGGTATTGGAACAAAAACAGACCAATGGGAAAGTCTCTTGAACAAATAGTGTTGGAGAAACTGGAAAAGCACTATTTGTTCAAGAGACTTTCCTTTCTCCAATGTATGCTCTTGGCTCTTTTGTAGTATATTATCTGTCCATAGAGGTGAGGATTTATTTTAAAACCCTCAATTCTATCCCATTGGTATGTTTTTTGTTCCAATACTGTACTGTTTTGATTATCACAGCTTTGTAGTATAGTTTGATATTCAAGCATGTGATGCTGGCACTTTCTACTTTTTTTTTTTTCAGAATTGTTTTGGCTGGTTTGAGTCGTTTGTGGTTCCATATGACTTTCAGTATCATTTGTTTTATTTGAAGAATGCCATTACAGGCTTTGTACGGATTGCATTGAATCTATATGTTGTTTTAGGTAGGCTGATCATTTTAATAATGTTAATTCTTCTGGTCCACGAGCAAAGAATATCTTTCCTTTATGTGCGTGTCTTTTATTTTATCATTATGTTGTAGAAGTCATTGTATAGGGTCTTTGTCTCCTTTGTTTTCTCCTCAGTATTTCATTTTTTTTTTTCTTTTGTAATTCTGAATGGAATTGTATTCTTGCATATAGAAATGTAACTGTGTTTTGAAAATTGATTCTGTATCCTGACACTTTACTGAATTGGTTTATTTTTTCAATTTGTTTTTAGTGGTGTCTTTAGTGTTTTCTGTGTATATTATCATAGCATCTGCAAATAGTGATAATTTTACTTCTTCTCTCCCAATTTGGATTCCTTATATCTTTCTCTAGCCTGATTGCTCTAACTAGGACTCCCAGTACTATGTTGAAGAGTAGTGGTGAAAGTAGACATCTTGCACCAGATCTTGTCTTGTACCAGATCTTAAAGGAAAAGTTTTCAGTCTTTCACCATTGTGTATGATATTGTTTGTGGATTTGTCATACATGACCTTAATTATGTTGAGGCATCTTCCATATACCCCCAGTTTTTTTGAGAGTTTTTATCATAAACAGATGTTGAGTTTTAGTAAATGCTTTTCTGCCATTTATTTGATATAATCATATGATTTTTATCTTTCCTTTTGTTGATGTGTTGAATTCTATTGATTGATTTTTGGATGTTGAATCATCCCTCTGTTTCTGGAATAAATCCCACTTGGTTATGGAGATGATCCTTTTGATGCTAAGAAAAGGTACATTTTTTTTCCCCCTCAGATAGTCTCCAATGCTATTCCTCAAACCTTCCCAAATATATATCAAATAGAGATGGGTTGGTATTCAGATGAAAATAATTTGGTATTCTTACCTTAGAGAATAGAGGTTCTACTTTAGAAGAATTAGCTCTCCTTTTACTTCATAAGAGGGTTAAATCTAGTCTTCATGATTTTAAATCCTCACAATCTTAACTTGCTTCCTAGCTAAAGCTAGCCCTCTCGACAAAGGCTAGCAAATGCATTCAATCTAAGATGCAAATCTGATCAGCTATTTGTCACCACTGCCATGCAGTCTTGAGAATACTTAGGTCATGTCTGGGCTCAGGGAAAATGTGTGCTTTAGTCAAGGGTGAAAGCTGCGATGAATGTCCCATACTTCTCCTTGATCTTTTGCCAAACAACCTTCCTTTGGATGAGGTTGGTGATCCCATGCTAGAAAGTTGCCTGGGCTCATGACCCAGGGCCATCCGTATTTACTGCCTCCATATTTCTCAGGAGCCACAGAAACATTCTGTGAAGCTTCCATCTTCCATCTTAAAGAACACCATCTCATTTTCTGGGCCAGCCAACTCTGAAACCCACACAGGACACCTAGTGTTTTAATTTCCCCTTCTTTGAATTCTGGCAGCACAAAGCAGAAGATCAGGGGCATGGAGTGAGGCATAAGCCATCGAAAGCTGCCCTAGCTTTCCCTTCACAGTAAACTGGGAGACACCATGTGGTGTGAGACATTCATTTGCAGGTAGAGAGTCTGTAAAATTGTATTCTAAAATTAAAAAATTTTAATTAGAAGGCAGCATCTGTGAACCTTTTGCTGGAAGCCACTGCTGTTCTCTGATAAATTATCCCAGCTCTGTGGCCCCTTATCCCCCTCCCACAACGTCAAGATTGTAAAACCGGCCTTCCCTCCCCTTCTTGGAGCAGTCAGATGGAGATTTCTCTGCTTAATATTTAACAAGCTACCAATGCCTCCTGGAAAACTTTGAAAAATATTTAATTTAGAGGCACTTCTTCCTTCATGTAGTCTCATGGCTGCTCTGTTTTGCTCTCAATACCTTATTTCTAGAAACTGTGTGAGTCGAAGCTGGAGATGGGCTTCAGAGGCGTGCAAGAGCTTCTTAATCCCTGCCTGATGCCATCCTCTGCTGTTTGAAACAATATAATCCACCCCAGCAGCCAATTTGGGGAGCCATGGGTAAGGAATTTTTTATTTCAAGTGGGAGCTATTTTATCAGGTGCCAACAAAAAGAATTTCCTGTTTAGCAACAGTGGTCTTATGTTCCCTTTTTTTCTGAGCTGAATTAGGCAGGAGTTGAACAGACCAAGCTGTGAGCTGTACAGTGGCCTGTCTTATCCTGAAGCCAGAGGTCTCTGAGGATGTTGAGGAGCTGAGTGATCGGGGTTCATGGCCAAGAGGTTAGTAGAGTATGGAGGGCTAATAAGTGCAGGTGGCTGTCAGGGCTCAGCCCCAGTGATATGTTGATGCAGAAAGAAGCAGGTGGGGAGCTGGCTATGAAGAACAGCTCAGTTTGTGTCCTTGAAATGAACACAGAAGGAATAGAAAAGGAGGGGATTGCATTCTGAGCGTTGAGGGCAGGGAATCAGAGATGATGAGCCAGCAGAGAGATGATGAAAGATATGGAACTAGATTAGAAGACGCCTCTGGAGCAAGGGATACAGAGTATATATTGGGGAGGGGGTCTCAGAGCTTTGTGAACTTTATTAAAGGAAGTACCCTGGGAAGATGTGGAGGTCCCCGTTACTGCAACCTGACTTGGACACGCATTCTTTGGAGACGACCGTGTTAATGAGGTATATTGGGTGGGTCCTTAGTCCAATATGACTGTGTCCTTATAGAAGGGACATGCCTGGACACAGAGATATGCGCAGGTGGAGAGTGCCATGGGCAGATGAAAGCAGAGATTGAAGTGACGCATCTAGCCAGTCAAGGAATGTCAAAAATGCCAGCAAACCACCAGCAGATGGCAAAGAAGCTCAGAAGGGTCAAAGTTTACCAACCCCTTGACTTGGACTTTTAGCCTCCAGAGCCCTGAGACAATACATTTATTTTGTTTCTGTCATCTAGCTGGTGGGAACTGGTAACAGCAGCACTAGGGAACTAATACAGTAGGCATCTCATGCACAAGGTGGACATGGCTGGTGACCCAGTATCCACTCCCCCACTATCCTTGGTAAAAAAAAAAAAAAAAAAAAAAAAAAAACCTTGACTTTGAACTGATGACGTCAGCACCTGCAATAACGGCTCTATTTCCTGAGCTTCGCCAGTGGCTGAGCCCATCTAATGCACTGTGCTGAGGTGTTTGGAACGTTAGAAAAGCTGCTTAAAAGGGAACAATGAATGCTTTCATTTTCCTTATTTTCAGTCTACTTTGCTTCTTCATTCTTCTGGATAGCGATTCACGTACCCAGAATGGAGTTCCGAGAGCCACGGAATCCAGTGCTGGAATGGCAGATGGAAGGAGCTGGGTTCTCTGCTGCTTGTGGACCTTCTGAACTTCTGCCGCCTCCCTCGGTCCTCCGTGGGTGTGACAGCAGAACACCGCCTTATTTTTAAGGAATGGCCGCTCAGAGCTTGCTGTTATAAGAGGGGTGAGGTATCTCTAAGCAGTGCAGGGCCGTTGGAGACCCCAGAAGACTCGGTTTCAGGAGGGGGGTGATGTGACCCCCCCTTAGCATTGAGGAGACCCTGAATCCAATTCTGTGTTTTCTTCCATACTTTGGCCTTTATTAAAGGGTGATCAACGTACCCCTGTTCAGAATCAAGAGAGTTGGTTAAAAATAACAATGTAAAAATACCACTCAGTTCTGAATGTCAGTCTCTGAAACTATGATCTGACATCTATATTTTCCTCTGCAACTAGCATGATTTTTAAAACAATTTTTGTTGGGCCTCCCCAGTGGCACAGCAGGTTAAAGCGCTGAGCTGTGGAGCTGTCAGAAGCAGCGAAGAGAGCTCAATGCCAGGCCGGGGAGATTCCCACATGGCGCAGCAGACCTCTCCTGCCCCGCCTGCTGCTCCCCTCAGCAGTGTATTTCAATAGATCCACCTGTGCTCCTCCCCACTCTGCCTCTGGTGACCCTCTCACCACCCCATGCCTCCAGCCTGCACCCCAGCTAGTATGCATAACAAAAAAATTTTTGTTGAAATAACATTGGTTTACATCATTGTTTATATTTGAAATGATAGGCTCCCCTGTACTTTCCATAGTATTCCCGCCACCAAAGCACCTAGAGTCCACCATCAGAGTCCACAGTGCTCCCTCTCCACACTGTGCTCCCCTCTTCCCTTCCTCTCCCCCTTTTGCTTGCCTCAGTTCTATAGTCAGCACCCCTGGACTAGCTTTTGAGTGTGGCTTCATCTGCACCTTCGGTTTCTCTATTTTCTACCTATAAATGACACCATTTGATATTCGTCTTTCTTTCTTTTTTTACTTACTTCACTCAGCATCACCACTTCCAGCTACAAGGATGATTTTGAAGTACACCTTAGATGTAGACTCTCCCCCGTTGAAGCTACCTCTTACTAAGGTTCTGAAACTAGGAAGCAGATTTAGGGGCCCAAAAAACAATCATGGCTTTCTTTCTAATCCCTTTACTGTCCACTGGCCTGAGGCCAATAGTGGGCTAACTCCTCGGTAGTGAATGAACAGGAAACAGTGCCCTCTGTCCCCTTTCCCTCAATAAGAAGAACAAGTTAGGGGACTCCCACATTTCCTTGGGAATACTGGGTGGAGCAGAGAAAAAACAGTCGTTAAAGCAATTACTGGGCATTCTTCTTCGCCCCGCCAACATCAGGGACTGGGGTCCATGTGAGTCATTCTTGCCTATTGATCCCCTACTGCTGCTTCTAAGGAATTGTTCTCCTTTCTTTCCCCCCAAACCTGAGTCTTTCCAGCTGCGTATACAGCCTACCCTTCCCTGGGTCCCTCCCCTTTCTAACATCGCCTGTCCTCCTGCTCACGCCTCTGTAATCACTCATCATTCTGGCAACTTCTGCAGCCTCCCTTTCCATCTCAGCTCCTTCCCATGACCGAGTGAACATTTTGGCCTCTCATCCTTGAAATTATTTTTTCCAACAATGTTCTCATCCTCCCCACTCCGCCACCCACTTCCATTCTCACACTCTGAACCTCATTAGCAGAGACTGCACCATTGTGAAGTCCCCAATCAAAACACTGAATTCTTTACTCTCCTCTCCGAGGTAACCCTTTACTCTCCAAGCAACTTGGGTCAGAACCTCTATAGCAGCATTTCTTCAACTCTGAGGCCCTCCCTTGATTCCTTCCCATTCTTCCCATCAATTAGCCTCCCCTTTATTCAATCTGCACTTCCAGTTTAGAGCACCTGCCCCTTTGAGGCAGACATTCTCTTGCAAATATGCTTATCTCCCTTGTTTCTTTTGTCTATTCAGCAGGAGCAAAGTCCCAATCCAGAGGAAACACAATCACTTGCATCTCCATCTCACATCCATCCTAAAAATTAAGCCCTACTGGGGGAAAAAAAATCACACAACTAGGAAGATTAGAATCATTATGAATTCATAATCTTTTAATCACCTGCCTCAGCTGGGCTCACTAAAGTTGAGCAAACATTCTATTTCTTTCATCAGCCTATACCTCACTGTCCTATCATAGGAAGATCCATCTGCCCACATACCAGTGCCCCGAGATGGCACTCTGCTGTGGGTCCCTTTCTACCCAGTCTCTTAATCATCTCCCACTTCCGCATCCTCACATCAGCGCATGAACTTGCTTACTACTCTCGTCTTTGAGACACAAACATGGGCGTGAGAGCTAGAAACTCCTTGGGCCTCATGTCACTCCAGCTGCCTCCATTTTACTTTAC
This sequence comes from Scalopus aquaticus, assembly GCA_004024925.1. Lineage (NCBI taxonomy): Eukaryota > Metazoa > Chordata > Mammalia > Eulipotyphla > Talpidae > Scalopus > Scalopus aquaticus. The sequence goes on from PVIJ01006609.1 coordinate 22,721, forward strand.
TCCTCTTCTCCAGGGCTTTTGATAGCTGCTACCTCCACCTCTGCATCTCCCACATAGTACACATTAGGTTGATCTGCTGTACCCCGCCCCTGGACCAGAACTTCTTACTCGGGCCACGGCTGTTCTCCCCACTTTGGGTCCAGTCATAAGAGAATGTAACTGCTCTCATTTCATATAGCCTGTGGGTTGCCATGGCTGTTTCATGTCTCATTTCTGGATCACGTGCTGGAACATGCCATTTTCATGTCAGAGGGAAAAATGCAAGAACCAACTGAGCTAAGACTGTCTTCAATTGGGGCATGTCAAGTCTGCCTACTTCATCTTGGGCAAATTTAGTCACAAGTGTGGCTGGGCCCAAGATCCATGGGTTGGGACTATTATCTGTCTCAAGGGTCAGCTCTGACACCGCTAGACCCGTAGCAATAGGCAAGACTGTCTGATTCCTCATTCATAATCAGAGAAATGCAAATCAGAACCACATTGATATACTACCTCACACCTGTGAGGATGGCACACATTAAAATACAGGCAACAACAAATGCTGGAAAGGATGTGGAGAAAAAGGAACTCTTCTACACTGCTGGTGGGAATGCGAACCGGTCCAACCACTATGGAAAGCTGTATGGCGATTCCTCAAACTGCTAAAAATGGAACTTCCATACGACCCAGCAATACCACTTTGGGGAATCTACCCAAAGGACACAAAAACACTAATTCAAAAGGATACATGCACCCGTATGTTCATTGCGGCACTGTTCACAATAGCAAAGGTATGGAAGCAACCCAGATGTCCAAAAATAGATGACTGGATCAAGAAGATGTGGTACATATACACAATGGAATACTATTCAGCATTCAAAGAAGATAAACACATGCAATTTGCAGCGACATTAATGGAATTATAGGGGATCATACTCAGCAAAACAAGCAGAAAGAAAGAGAAAACTATCGAATGGTTTCACTTATAACAGGACTATAAGGAAACCAAATAGGAGAGAGACACTAAGTGGGTGGGGGGGAGTGGGGGGAGGGGAGGATAAGGGCACAAAATGGAGTAGAAAAGAACACAAGGGACCACGGAGATGGATCACAGGTGAATTGGTGGTGGGTTACCCAAGGGGAATACAAAATGTAAAAGATATAAATAACAATAAAAAAATGTCTGATTCCCTTACAGGGGAAGGTTGGGCAAATATGTGGGGACCCTGCTACAATGACTGGAGCCTCTTGCTACTTCCCTGCTCCCTCACTCCATCTCCTGTGTTGGTCTTGCTCACCCCATAACCCCTGCAGCCCCATGTTAACAACCTATTCAAACGGCACTTGACTAACGTCTGTCATTTGACAGCCCTTTCCATCTTGCAGGTGCTTGTTTTTGGGGGTCTCATCTGTGCTTTCCCCTCCCTCTGCCCTAGTGCTGTGCATCAATAAATAAAGGGGAAGAGCAAAGCAAATGCTGGCTGAGGCCACTCTGTGTCTACAACTTTGGGGATCCTCATTGCTACAGCCTTTCTCCCCTCCGTCATGACGTCATCGTGCTAAAGTCAGGGTGGCTGTTACAAAAAACCCCTCTTCTCTTTTTCTGTGTCTCTCCCACCATGAACATCTTCATTTTAGTGGATGAGCAAGTTTGCCTCTGTAAGGATGTTTTAAACGATGTGATCTCAGTTCCTCCGTTGTCTTCCTTACTCTCTCCAAATAGCTCATATTCTCCCTCTTACTGCCCTTCATCCTGTGCAGCACGAGAAGTATCTCTCTTTGGAAACATACAATTCTTCTCCCTTTGTGTTCACTTGGGGCAATATTATAACCTTATCGTATTCCGTTTAATGCTATTTACTGAGAATGCCTTAATGACTGGTATATGGAAAATACAAATAAATAACGTGACTTTATTTTCTCAAAGACAACTGGGGTTACATATGTGTCAAATAGAACATAATAAATAGGGATTTATTCCTCCATTAGCTTTTTAGGTTTGCTTATCTTTCAGAGTAATTTAAATTGAAAAGGAAGACAAATCCTTATTTGATTGTTAGGCAATTCGGTGCTATTTATTTTGTGTAAGTTGGTGTGGGATCTAAGTGCACTGCTGTTAAAAGGCTATTTAATGTCACATAGAAGGCCTATTAATTTTTTCGATAAATTGTCCGCATGTCCAAGCAATTGCATACTTTTAACAGGGAGAGTCTGTTCTTCTAAAAGTCTGTCTCCATATGTTGTGGTAATGGTGCTATAGTTTATATGCGGTTAGACATACTAAGGCACTGCCTTTGTCATCAAAAGTCTGTAGATAAATCTTACAGTTAATATATAGTTCTCTTAGAAGAGGGTCAAAGGAATGGTACAAGTTTTGCAACACAACTACAGCCAATAGAGCATGGTGGGGATGCTTTAAAAAAAAGTTTGGATGGTTTGCTTTGTATTGATGATGAAAAGTACGGTCATCGATATTGAACTTCAACATTTAGTTAGGAAGTACACATATTTAGACTCGAAACAGGACTATCTTGGTTGTTACTTTCTTACTTGGTCTGAACGGTTAGAATTAACAGTTGTTTTTCTTTTCTTGCCTGCAACTATCACACAATGTTAACTAATTAATGCTTATTCCTGGGATATATGAGTTGCTGGCTGAGAACAGAGACAATAGGGAGGGCAGAGTAAAGCTATCATTCATTTCAAATAAAATATACGTACTAATGACTCATTTTCTTTTACAGATAAATTATTGACAATGTAAGGTAGACTCTAGGGTCCATACAATCAGGAGTCTGATCTGTTTTGTTATTATTTCCCTAGAACCTAGAACAATGCCCAGCTATAGTACCGGCAATAAGTATTTAGCAAAGGAATGAATGAATGGATGAAGAAAGGTAGAACAAAAAGTGAAAATGACACTGTGACTTTAAAATAGCAGAGTAGATCACATGACCCAACATGGCAATGAAGGATCCCTAGGCTTGAACTCTCCCATGAAAACACTTGATAAGGAGAGGTTTCAGGGAGATACTGAGGAGATAAAGACATTCAGACACGCTGCACAGGCTGGAGCACCTCCACCAGTGATTCCAACATGGAGGGAAGTTGAGGGATCAGAAGAAAGACGAAAGAAACTCATCAGAACTCTCCCCTCCCCCACCTACAGAGCTGGACCACAGCAATCAGAAGTAAGAGAGGAGGAGATTGAAAGCAAGAGGTTGGCACCTGGGACTTGTTGGGGGGTGTCCCTAAAGAAAGGCGGGCAGACACAGATCCCTCCAAGTTATTTTAAGTTCCAGGCCAGCGGCAGGAGCAGCCCCTACCCCTCACCCAGCTGGAGACTTGGCTGCAGCCCCTGGAAGGTGGTGCAGAGCTGCCCCTCCCTGCAAGAGGAAAACCAGCTACAGTGAGGAGAGAGCCCAGGGTGACTTCCAGGAGGAGTAAAGAGAGGAAAGCTGAGACTACCTCAGCCAGAGAAGATAGTACTGAGATTCCCAGGCAGGGGGGGGTCAGCAGCATTTACCACTGCAGTTGGGGTCTCTGGAAACCCCAAGACCGCAGGTGTAAAAGACTAAAGACCTCTATTCACGCACACAACTACCTCCAGGGCCCTGGAAGGGCACCTTCCTCCTTAAACCATACCTGCAGTTCACAGCTCATTTTCACAACAAATCTATAGTGCTTCAAGGGAGGTATTCGTCGTGGTTTCTGGGTGTGTGTGTGTTTGTGTGTGTAGGTGGGTGGAGGTATGTATGTTTAGATCTGGGTCTTTTAGTTGTTTGTATGTGTGTCTATTGGTCTTTTTTATTTGTCTGTCTGTCCTCTTTTTTGTTGTTGTTTGTTTGGTCTAGTTTTGCTTTAAATAGATAAGCCTCCCCTCATCAGTTAGTGTGCATATTTGTTTATTGATCAACTGGTTATCTACGATCTATCTCCCTATCCACTACCTGTCTTCTAATTCCTCTCTCTTTCTTCTTTACCTCTGTCAACATCATCATAGCTACCTTTTTCCCCCCTACTGCTACATTCCCTCCTACCCCATAGTCCCCTTTATCTCCCCCCTATATAGCCCTTCTTGCTTCTCTTACCTTCTAAATCTCCGTAACACCCTCCTCTCTACACATATCCCTTCCCTTTCTCCCAATTAACTTTTGATCCTAGAACACATCTAAGATACAGCTAGAGGGACTGGAGGATCAACAGAGAAATACATCCCACCCTCCCAGCAGGCACCTCCCAGTAGAATAAGACACAGAGTGTGTCTGGAGGGGCAAGTCGCCACATGAGACTCTTAACTACAACAGGCTGAGATTCTGGACACCGCTCCTCGCAGCGGGAGCTGAAAAAGCAGGAGCTTCTTCTGCAAAGCATAACCCAGGTCAACATCTACCATAACAAAAGAGCACCCAGATAATACCCAGTCACAGCAGCTCAGACACTAGACAGACATGACCACAATTCAACAAGGGAAATCAGAAATCATGCCCACCAACATGAGTGGTACAGGGGCACTATGAACAAAGCCAAACCAAGGGCTAATAACAGGAAGGAAAAGAAGTACAAATGATCAAGCAGGCTCTTCTAGGAATATTACACCACAGAAGGAAAGCCAACCTCCAGCTCCAGAATCAGACAATCTGGATATGGACGAATATCTCCAGCTCACAAAGAATTTAACACTTTGTGTGCTGGTGCCCTTTAAATTTACCAGCCCTTGGGGCCGGCCATTTTCTGTGCCACCGCACGAATGGTATAAGCATTCAATAAAACACACACAACTCCCGAACTACTGGACATTGAAAAGACTAATATCTCTCATAAAACACCTTACACTTTCACCAAAACAATGTGTAAAGCTTCTAGACTGAGTATGATCAAAGAAATAGCTCCTAATAGTTCCAAATAAATCCACCGTGGCGTGAAAAACCGGAGACTAGATGAACACGTATTAATACGTAAGCGGCCACCTGATACTGGTGACAAAAACAAGTACTAATACGTGAGCGGACCACAAAGTGTTAAAAAAGCCATAATGAAAACAATTAAAGAGGTTAGAGAAAATGCAGAAAGAAACAAGAACACAATTAATGAACCTAAAAAGAAAGTGAAGGAACTGGATGATATCCAGAAAAGCCAAGAAGATAGAAGAAATGCAAGATTGAATCAGTACTCTTGAGGATACAGAAATAGAAAGAAACAAAGCAGAAAAGGAAAGAGAAGTACAAAGAAAAAAGAATGAAGAAACACTGCGAGAGCTAACAGACACCATGAAGAAAGGAAATCTGAGTCATAGGAGTACCAGAAGGTGAGGAGAGAGACCAAGGAACCAGAAAGCTATTCAAGGAGATAATTGAAGAGAACTTCCCGAACATGAAAAAGGAAATGAAAATAGACTTACAGGAAGCTAGACAGACTCCATATTTTCTCAACGAAAGGAGAAACACTGCTAGACACGTAATTGTAAAGCTCCCAAAGGTCCAAGACAAGGAAAAATTAATGAAAATGATAAGGGCGATGAAGCAGATAACATATAAAAGAAAACCAATCAGGATGGCATCAGACTTAGAGGAAACACTATGGGCTAGAAGAGAATGGACCGACATATTTAATAAACTCCAAGCCAACAAATTCCAACCAAGAATACTCTACCCCACAAAGCTCTCAGTCATCTATGAAGGAAAGATAAAAACCTTTTCAGACAAACGAAATGTCCAGAAATTCATCACTACTAAACCCCCACTCCAAAAAATACTACAGGAAACCCTGAAGTCAAAACCAACAGAAGAATGAATAGGAAGAACAGAATTAGGTATGGACTAAAATCACAAAAAGGCCAACAAAATGGATAAGACAGTCGTCAATGTACCAATATTAACTCTGAATGTAAATGGATTAAACTCATCAATAAAAAGACACAGAGTAGCATATTGGATTAAAAAACAGAATCTAACCTTTTTCTGCCTACAGGAAACACTTCATGAAACACATCTAACTACAAAAGATAAACACAGATTGAAAGTAAAAGGTTGGAAAACAATTCTACAAGCAAATAAACCAAAAAAGAAGGCAGGAACAGCTATACTTATATCAGATAAAATAGACTTCAAAGTTAAAAAAGTCAAAAGAGACATAGATGGTCATTACATTTTGATTAAAGGGACAATTTATCAAGAAGACATAACAATCATCAACACATACTCACCAAATGAAGGAGCACCAAAATATATCCGATAACTATTATCTCTGAAAACAGACATCAGAGAAAATACATATATAGTAGGAGACTTCAGCACTCCACTCTCACCATTGGACAGATCAATGAAACAAAACATTAGTAAGGACACTAGAGCCCTAAATAAAGACATAGATCTCATGGGTTTAACAGACATATATAGGAACACTGCACTCAAAAAAAATCTGAGTACACATTCTTCTCAAGTACACACGGATCATTCTCCAAGATAGATCACATACTGGGACACAAGACAAGCATCAACAGATACACCAAGATCAAAATCATACCAACTATCCTCTCTGACCATAAAGGCACCAAACTGACATAAACCAAGAAAAGAAAACAAGGAACCTCCCTACCTCATGGAGGTTAAAACCCACACTACTGGAAGACCATTGGATCAATTAGGAAATCAAAGAAGAAATTAAAAAGTTCCTGGAGATGAACGACAATAAGGACACAACTTTCCAGAATGTATGAGACACAGCAAAAGCAGTTATAAGAGAAAAATACATAGCAATACAGGCTCACATCAAAAAGCAAGAAAGATCTGGGCCTCCTTGGTGGCGCAGCGGTTAAGCGCTGCACTGTGAAGCTGTCGGCAACAGCGACTCGAATTTGACACCAGGCCAGGGAGATTGCCACATGGCGTGGCAGACCTCTCCTGCCTTGCCCACTGCTCCCTTCAGCAGTGTGTTTCTGGTGATCTGCCTGTTCTGCTCCCTGCTCTATCTCTGGTGAACCCTCTCGCCACCCCACACATCTGGTCTGTAACCCAGCTTGTATGCATAAATAAATAAAAATCTTTTTTAAAAAAAACAAGAAAGATCTCAAAGAAACAACCTAATGTCATACCTTAAAGAACTGGAAAAAGAACAACAAAAGAACCCAAAAAGCCAATATAAGGAAATAATAAAAGTCAAAGCAGAAATAAATGAAACAGAAGTTAAAAAAAAAATCCAAAAATTTGATGAAACCAAAATCTGGTTCTTTGAAAAATTAAACAAGATAGACAAACCTCTAGCCAGGCTCACAAAGAAGAAAACAAGAAAAAGCACAAATAAATAGGATCATAAATGAATGAGGAGAAATTACAACAGATATAGCAGAAATCAAAAGAATAATCACAGACTACTATGAACAGTTATATGCAAACAGGTTCAACAATCTAGAAGAAATGGACAAATTCTTAGAATTATACAAATATCCTAAGCTAGATCAAGAAGAACTAGAACACCTAAACAGACCAATTACAAGCAATGAAATCGAAACAATAATCAAAACCTTCCCCCAAAACAAAAGCCCAGGACCAGATGGGTTCACAAATGAATTCTAGCAAATGTTTAGAAATGAACTAGTGCTTATTCTACACAAACTTTTTCAAAAAATTGAGAAGGAAGGAATATTATCAAATACGTTTTGTGACACCAACATCACTCTAATACCAAAACCGAACAAGGACAACACAAATAAAGAAAACTACAGGTCAGTCTCTCTAATGAACACTGATGCAAAAATCCTCAATAAAATTTTAGCTAACAGAATCCAACAGTGCATCAAAAAGATGATTCACCATGACCAAGTGGGATTTATTCCAGGGGCACAAGGATGGTTCAACATCAGAAAGTCAATAAATGTAATACAACACATCAACAAAAAGAAAAATAAAAACCATATGATCATATCAATAGATGCTGAGAAAGCATTCAACAAAGTCCAACATCCATTTATGATGAAAGTCCTCGAGATTCTAAGGATAGAAGGAACATACCTCAACATGATAAAGGCCATACATGGCAAACCCACAGCTAATTTCATTCTCAATGGTGAAAAGCTGCAAGCCTGTCCCCTGAAATCTGGAACAAGACAAGGATGTCCACTATCACCTCTGCTTTTCAATATAATACTGGAAGTCCTAGCAAGAGCAATAAGACAAGAAAAAGACATACAAGGAATCCAAATAGGGAAAGAAGAAGTAAAGCTATCATTATTTGCAGATGATATAATATACATAGAGAACCCTAAAAACTCCACAGAAAAACTAATCAAAATAAATAATCAATTTAGTAAAGTAGCGGGATACAAAATCAACACACAAAAATCAGTAGCCTTCCTATATGCAAACAATCAATCAGAAGAGGAGGAAATAAAGAAAACCACCCCTTTTATAATCGAAAGAAAAAATCAAATACCTGGGAATAAACCTAACAAAAGAGGTGAAGGACCTATACAAAGAAAACTATAAAACATTATCAAAAGAAATAGAAGAAGACACAAAGAAATGGAAAGACATCCCCTGCTCATGGATTGGAAGAATCAACATTATCAAAATGGCCATACTACCGAAAGCAATTTACAGATTCAACGCTATTCCAATAAAAATCTCAAGGACATTCTTTAAAGAGATAGAACGAATACTGATGAAGTTCATATGGAACCACACACAAAAAAACCTCGAATAGCCAAAGCTCTCCTGACCAAAAAGGAGAATGGAGGTATCGCCCTCCCAGACTTCAAACAATACTACAAAGCCATAATAATTAAAATGGCAGGGTACCAGAACAAAAATAGACACACAGATTAATTGAATCAAATAGAGAACCCAGAAGTCAATCCACATATATATGAACAATTAATCTTTGATAGAGGTGCAAAGAATATGCAGTAGAACAAGGACAGTTCGTTCAACAAATGTTGCTGGGGAAATTGGATGACTACATGCAGAAAAATGAATCTAGACTACTACCTCACGCCAAACACGAAAACCAATTCAAAATGGATAAGAGACTTGGACGTAAGACCTGAAACCGTAAAATACATAGAATAAAACATAGGCAAAACAATACATGACCTACATCTTAGTAACATTTTTAAAGACACATCCCTCAAAGCGAAGGAAGTGAAGGAAAAGATAAACAGCTGGGATTACATCAAAATAAAAAGCTTATGTCAGCAAAAGAGACATTAACCAAAACAAACACACACCCTACTAATTGGGAGAAAATCTTTGCACACAATACAACCGATAAAGGACTGATAACAAAAATCTACAAGGAGCTCACACAACTCAACAAAAATAAAGTCAACAGTCCAATAAAAAAAAGGGCAGGGCCTCCCCCGGTGGCTCAGCGGTTGAGCGCTGAGCTGTGGAGCTGTCGGCAGGTCGTGAGCGATGCCGGTTTGATGCCCAGCCAGGGAGAATCCCACATGGTGCGGCAGACCTCTCCTGCCTCGCCCGCTGCTCTCCTCAGCAGTGTATTTCTGATCTGCCTGTTCTGCTCCCCACTCTGTCTCTGGTGAACCCTCTCTCCGCCCCACGCCTCTGGCCTGTACCCCAGCTAGTATACATAAATAAATAAAATTCTTAAAAAAAATAAAAGGGCAGAGAGCTAAAAAGGCACTTCTCCAAAGAAGAAAAGCAAATGGCCAACAGGTATATGAAAAAATGTTAAACATCACTTATAATCAGGGAAACACAAATCAAAACCACAATGAGACAGCACCTCACGGCAGTGAGAATGGCACACGTTAAAAAAACAGGCAATAACAAATGCTGGCGAGGATGTGGAGAAAAAGGAACTCTTCTACACTGCTGGTGGGAATGCAAATTGGTCCAACCACTATGGAAAGCTGTATGGCAGTTCATCAAACTGCTGAAAATGGAGCTTCCATATGACCCGGCAATACCACTTTTGGGAATCTACCTGAAGGACACAAAAACACTAATCCAAAGGATACATGCACCCTATGCTTATCGCAGCACTGTTTACAATAGCTAAGGTATGGAAACAACCCAGATGCCCCAAAATAGATGACTGGATCCAGAAGATGTGGTACATATACACAATGGAATACCATTCAGCATTCAAAAAAGATAAACACATACAATTCGCAGCAACATGGATGGAGTTAGGAGGGATCATGCTCAGCGAAATAAGCCAGAAAGAAAGAGAAAAATATTGCACGGTTTCACTTATTACAGGAATCTAGAGAAACCAAATAAGAGAGAGAGATTCAGCAGGGGAGGGGGAGGATAAGGGTTCAAAATGGGGGAGGAGGAGCACAAAGGACTGCAGTGATGGTTCACGGGTGAATCGGTGGTGGGTAACCCATGGGGAATACACTATAATGTAAAAGATACAAATAATAATAAACATATATTTAAAAAAACATGGAAAATATAAAATAAATAAATAGCAAAGATGTCATCATCCCTTTTTTCTGAATGTCAGAACACTCATCAGAAAAATGTTGCCACAAAGCAGCTGAAGAATTTAACAAAACATATTGCTACCCATAAACACAATAAATGAACAATTTTAATGAAATTGCAATATTTAATTTTTAGAAAGCATATCAAGGGATACAGATGCTCAGGGAAGGTACAGCAAAACAAGAGGAAGAAGGAAAACACTGCAAACCTGGGGGTGGGGTGGTGAGGTAGGGAAGAAAAAGAGAAAAGAAAATCATGACAAAAATGGGGTCCACACTGCCGAGGACAAAATGGGAAGGGAACCTTGAAAAGACAAGAAAGTTGGGCACAGATGGAAAGAAACAGGCAAAACAAAAAGGAAATGGAGAAAGAGTTGAAAGAGTTGAAAGAAAAAATAAGAATAAATAAATGGATAATAAAAGAAATCCTATATTACTGCTGTTTGCAAAAAAAAAAAAAGGCCAAATTGATAGGTGAAATAAAAATTGCATAAAGAGAAAAAATATTTTAAAATTCCACAAGTGAAACAACACCTCTATCTATAGATGGAGCACTACTGTGCTTCCAGGCTAAAGAAATATTCCTTGGAATTGTGGGTAAAGATATTCAATTCCTAAAATGGGGAAATTGTCAAACTGGCCTCTCCCCTCCTATCTCACTTACCATAAATACAAGTAATTATGCCATGCATAGTTGTATATTTTTCATATATGTGTACATATATGAAATATATGTACATATATTTTATATGAAATATATATGATATAGGGTATATATGTATGCCCCAATCAATCTCATATATACTATAGAGGCACCTATAGACACATGTCATAGATGGTGCAAGAATTGTATGGCATTTAGACTGCGTTATCATCAAGGATATAAAGACGATGCCTGAATTTTATGCCCAGACAATCACAAACCTACAATGCACATTTCTTAGTCCCCTCCCCCCAACTCTTCTCCTTATCTCATTAAGGAAAAATGACTGTTTGGCTGTAGGACCTAAGTCTTAATCACAAAGCCCTGATTAGCATTGTTGTGTCTTCCTGAGAGTGGACCCTGGTTTCTGGTCGTTGTTTCTGAAATATTTGGAATCAACAATGAAGTTCCAGGAAGCCCCCAGTAAATTGTTCCTTGGCTGGTTGCAGATTAACTAAGCTCTACTTCCACACACATGCCAAACCCATCTTGCTGTTGGAATTTCCTGTCTCTGAGTGGAAGGAGAAGTGGGGGACAGGCCTGAATGCACCTACACCTCGGGGTCCTCTGTGCTATTAGCCCCCTTAGCAGTCTGGCATTGTGGTCCTACCCCCTCTTGGTGTCTACACTAAGTGCCTTCTCAGAAGTGTGTTCAGACACAACTTTGTCCTGAACACCTGCCCTGGGGAGACCGGCTGCAGGACTGTGAAATTTCTGTTTAGCCTTTCAAGGTAGTCCAATGGAATGGGCTTTCGTAAATAAAGTTTTATTGTCTGTGGTTACTTGCAAACTGAGTGGTTGCCACAGAGGCCAAATGGCCTTAGAGCCTAAAATATTTACTAACTGGCTTTCACCCACAAAATTTGTTGACCTTTGCTCTAGATCATCCAGAGTCTAGAATCACTGCTGGTATTCAGTGTAGCTGGAGAAACTCACTTTTATGAATACCAGCCACATCCTTCCCCCTTCTGAGGCCAAAGCTCACAGTCGTCTCCTTATCCATCCCTGAGTCTAGTAAGCCCGAAGGAAGGGGGTCGGGGGCAGGGAGGAGAAAGGGGCAGAGTTTAGGGGCTGGTCTCTGGCCTTGGCTGCCATTTTGCCTCCTCTGCTGAATGACTTTGCACAAACCACATAACATCTCTGTACCTTCATTTCTCCATCTGCAAAAGATGGGAATAAGTTCACACTTTGGAAAGATGCTGTGTGGTTCAAACGAGGCCTCACAGCTGCACCACCCAGCTCGCTGACACACAGCAGCTGATCACTTCGTGTTACTTGTTACTCCTCAGACACCAGTAACCAGGTTATTTACTCCATGGCTACAACATCTTGGCTGGCCTCTTTGGACCAAAGAGAAGCCCTTAATCTAAGGACAGGAGTCAGCGACATGGCCAGGAGCGAAAGAGTTTGTCCATCCAGTGTGGCTGGTGTTTGGAAAGAACAGTCTGTCCCAGCCCACAGGGGGGATTCTGATCTTGTCTTCCTGACTTGACATAATTATCAATAGTTTTTCTTTTCATTCTTTGACGGTTCCAGTTCAAATAAACTCTATGATCACTGTATCCCTGCAGAATAGAGACTGTCTAAAGCAGATAACATCAGGAAGTAAGTTGGTATTGGGAACAGAAGGGAGAGACCCCCAGAAATGTCAGTAAACAAAGGTTCCAAGACAGAAGAAAACTCCGTGGGAAGCAGGCATCATGAGAAGCTCTGTGGCTGGGCAGTAATGTCAGTGGAGAGAGATTCGACCGTGATATCTAAATCTAACTCCGGAGATAAAAATTGTATTACCGCGGGGCTGTGGTTTGACACAGAGCAACAAAATGAGGGCTGTCAAACCCAAGAAGAGAAACGGGGCATTGCAAGGGGATGGGTTGGTTTGAGGTCACAGTTTCTTGGAGTTAACAAGGACCTAAGGGGCTTAGATTAGGGGTGGGCTTATCAGAATAAGTTCCAGGCAGAGGGGCTGCTTCTATTAGGACTGTAGGGACTTCTGGACAGGGCTCCTATTCCTCTTCTCGATGAATCTCTATCTTGCGGGAGTGTCAATTCTAAGAAACCTTTGACTACCAAAATGAGCTGATTTGATAGTCGCTTTATTGGGGGAGGGAGCATAAAAAAAGCATTAAAAAAAGGCAAATAAAACAGAAAAACCATGAACGAGTTCAATTATAAGATGAATCTGGGTTTCAGAAAGGTTGAACTATACAATATAACATATCCAAAACTTATAGTGTTCTTAGGACTGAGGTCACATAGCTGAGTAGGCTTTCTGGTGGAGGACTCTAGGATGGGCCTGTGCCCAGAGGGGGGTGATCTGAAGGGAAGGGCCCTGTTGCAAAGACTGGCTCCCAGAATGCAACTGGACAGGCCAATGTCTACTAATGTCCAGGAATGTCAGCATCACACAGCTAAGTGGGGCCACAAGGGCAGGCCTAAGAAGGGTAACCTAGAGGTGGTCACCCAGGAGGTCCACCGCATTCTGGGTGGCCCTCGGAACCAGACTAAGGCTCACGATGTGGACCACGTCCTTCAAGGCTGAGGGTGGTTTTGGAAAGGCTGAGAGCCTGCCTTCCTGCCCATTTTCCCACGGACTTTGACAAAGAAAGGTCTGGATCGATGTTGTCTTGTGATGATTTGGCATGTGAGGTCACATTAGGCTATAAGCAGCTGTGGAAAGACCTCAAACCTAAGTGAGCTGGGAACAACGACCAGCAAAACACAATGAACATTCTAGATTGTTCCATGTAATTTAATGAAGGGCTTACTTTGGGACTAGAGAGGAATATGCCCTGCCTCTCAAGATTTACTTTTTATAAGGTCAAAGAAAGAAGAGAGAGAAAAGAAAATGGAGAAGGGAGAGGAGGAAGAGGAAGAAAATGATATTTAATTATATAAAAAAATATCTCACAATACAGCTAAACAATAGTTTGATGCATGTTGTATCAAATACAACAGAACCCGTGTGAAATAGATCTTTCTCTCCATATTTATGTGTATGTATACACACACACACACAGAGAGAGAGAGAGAGAGACATTTATTAAAAGGAAGTGATTTATGCTTTTGTTGGGACTGGCTGGGTAGTATGGGATCCAAAGGTCACTCCGGTAACTCTCCGACGGAGCTGACTCTGCGACCCACAGGCTGACATTTTCCTTCCTCATAAGGAAGTTGTTTCCGAGGCCTTCCACAGGCAGACCAGGCCCACACTGTGTATGCATAACTCCTTACCATGACGCTAATCGAAATCCCCACTAGTCACACCTCCCACACACCTGCGTGGCAACATCACAGCGAGTACTGGATTGAACTTCTGGGGTCAAGAAGGCGCAAAACTGACCTGCACATCCGAAGAAGGCAAGGCGACCACGGGGAGCACAGGTTCTCCATGGAGCTGTGCAGATGGTGCAAGGAAAGGAGCAGTTCTGGAGCCCTCGGTGGCTTTTTAGACTTTTACTGGTCTCTTTTACGAGAGGCAGCCAGGTACAGGGCTGGCAACGGGGCCGGGGGGGCTTCCAGCCCCTGGCGAATCTTCACCTTCTCGGGCTGTCTGGCGGCGTCTCATGGCCTCTCTGTTGCATCCCAAACGGCCCTCCGCTCCACGCTCTATCCGCCGCTGCCGCTGCCGCTGCTGCTGCTTATAAGCCCAGTCTCCTGCCCAGGTGCGCCCACTCACGCAGGCCCCACCCTACTCCAGGTGCCCGCCATCAGGCATGCGCATTGGCCCGCAGCAGTCCATCATTGAGGGGAGGGCGGAAAAACTGATAATTCCCGTTTACCCTACAAAATCCAAGTGACCTCTGTCTTTACAAGAAAATTTAAGTCCTTCACAGGTGTAAACTCATCTACCGTTTTTATAGAGTCAAACCAAACTTATAATTTTAATCCATTGCTTTGCAAGGAAAAGAACAGGGCTAGGCATTTTTCTAGACAGGGGATATTCTACAACCCCATGATTCCCCGTTTTCTAAAAATGTTCAGTCTCTTCCCAACCTACCTCTCTCGACCCCATGCCTCATCACTGCAGCTGCTCAGAACTTTCAGGATTGTTTTCTAGGGTGCGGTACTCTCCACGGCAGGTCTGGTGCTTGCAGTGCGCCAGCCTTCCGTGGAAGGGAGACGCCCAGAGGGAGACTGAGAGAACGAGGGAGCAGTGTAGATGAGAAGCACTGCGCAGCAAAGAGGCGTGGCCAGAGGCTCAAGGACCCTGAGGTGAGCATGTGAGTGCCTCACCCCGAGCTCACCAGTCCTGAGAGAGACTCCAGTTCTCGTGCTCTGTGCAGATGCTGCTGCTCCAGGCCCACAGAACTCGGGGTGGGGCCCACCGCGCTGCACAGCTGAGAAGGGTAGGCCTAAGAGCTCTTGCTTGCACAAGAGGAGCAAGACCCCAGAACCTTGTTGGCTGCTAGAGAATGGAGGCCAGGCCTCCCTGAGAAAAGTCCCTCGATTAGAGAAGGTGCCTCCTCCACCGTCGGTCTGGGTGTGGGCTCCGTGGCTGTGTCCGGAAAGCAGCAGGGAGACCTGCCTCAGTTTCCACTTTGGGGCTCAGAGGAATTTTTATGGCCGGGTAAACAAAACCTCCTCTCTTGTGTGAGATGTCAAACAGGGCTCAATACTTTTTCTCCCGGAGCCAGCCTTTGAACAAGATTAGCTAAGATATTTGAAATAGCACTAACTGGGATGCAAAATTAAGTAATCCCAATTAGAGGTTAATTCTTCAATTGATTCGATAACATTAAATATCCATTTTATCGTCTGCGTGCAGAAGGGTCACGAGTGGGATTTGATGACTCTTTTGGTTGGAGCCAAAGGTAAGTTGCTCCCATTGAAAATCAAGGACCCCCTAACTGGCCCCTGCACCTGTGGGCACCAGAATCTCCCCGAGCAGCAATTCTGATTGTTCAAGGCTGTCCTCAGCCGAGAGGAAGCTCACCGGCCAGGACGTGCAAGCGCCTTACAGCTCCTGTGCCTGGGGCAGTTTTTCTGCAGCCCTGGTGTGAACCCGGCTGGACAAGGTCAGCTTTTGCTCCTCATTCATTAAGATGTTTGGGTGCTTCCCCTGGATCGCTCTGAAGTGGGGGACAGTGTGGGCACCAGATGCTCGAGTCAAAGGTGTGGAACTTCTAGTTGTCTCTTCAGCCCACTGAAGAGCACTTGACTCTTTCCCTGGAGAGGCCGTGAAGAGTGAGGGTTCAGGGCCGTGAAGTGTCAGGAGATCCAGTCCAGCTCAGGCACCTGCCGGCTGACTCCCCACAGCTCCGCGCCTTCCTCCCTCTCTGGGACCATGTGTGGAACAAAGGAGTAGGAGTTGCCACAGCTTTATGTTTCTAAAGTAAACTCAGTTGTCATCCTACTTGCCCCCCGCCCCAAGCACACCTAGCTGTGTGCCCACGCCCTTTTTAGGATGGCACAAGAAAAATGCAGGCCAGAGGTGGTGGAGGTAGCAATGCAACCAAATCTGCGGAAGGGTAAATGCCTCTTGACGAGAGCTGGCGTAAGCCCAAGCACGGAGATGCTCGTCACCCAAGTCCTTTTTCAGACCTGGTGTCCCCTTCTCCCTGCCAACGTGAGTTCGCTGCCCCTTTCAGGCTATTTCCCCTGAAGTCAGGGCTCTGGCTCAGCCTCTGACCTAGGTTTCAGGAGTCTCTGGAAATAATCACCACTGTGAAGGGAACTCAACATTCAGAAGAGAAGTTTATTCAAGAGACGATTTAGAATCAAACTGAGGACCTTGGGAAGAGCCGCTGGGTTGCCCTGAGGGACTGACCTGCCCTCATGGGTTTGGTCTTGTCTCCAGGCACAGGAAATAGACGTGATTGTTCTTTAAAGAGAAGACATCTAGCTAATTTTTCATTTCAGTTAACTAAAAGATGGTTTCTGACATTCTTAATGAATGAAAAAAAGAGAAGCATGATTCATAACTACACATGGAGGCCTTAATTTTACAGTCAACTCAAGCCTGCGCCAGCATGTAGGGAGAGTAAGAACCAAAGGTTACCTGAACCTCTTGTCCTAACGGTTGCCCCGCGGGGCGTGAGGGCGCCTCCAGGCCCTTCCCTCCTGCTGCTCCTTCCAGCTGCCAGAAACAGGTGAGGGAGGGACTTGACTGCGGACTTTTCAGAAGTTTCCTTTGCTTCCCCCACAGGGCCCTTCACAGCACAGCCCTGCCTTGCTCACTCCGGCCTCCGAGGCAGCCCAGTCAGGGTGGAGCGACTTTTCCAGCAAAGCGAATTGTAGAATTTTCTTTTTTGGTCCACAGATGTCCTCCCCATCCCCTGTTTGAAAAGAGGAAGGGCTGGCATGGAAGACATTTTTTTTATAAATTATTTCAGGAGATTTGGGCAAGGGCAATGGCTGAAGCTGGTAGAATTGTTTGGGGGGGATTTGTGGAAGCCAAGCCACCCCGAGACAAAGCGGTTGGTGCCCATTCAGGGAGAGTCAGCGCCCCGTTTCTGATGGAGCTCAGCAGTATCTGGCAAACAAGGCCTGGGTGTTCCCAGCCCCTTCCACTTCCTGTCGAGGCCAGGAAGAGCCAGGCCACGCCTTGCGGACAGCAGGTGTGGACAGGTGGGAGAGGAGCCGGAGTAGCCGGTGGAGTCAGAGACGGGGGAACACAGAGTGGCTGCAGGGGCTCCCAGAAATAACTGGGGTGCACTTAGAGGGGCTCTGATTTTCAGCCATCAGGCCTGAAGAGGCTTCAGTGCCATAGTTAGGTCATCAGAGTAAATGTGAGGGATCTTTATGTTGAGCCCCATGCTTATTCAAAAGTGGCCATGGGATAAGACATTTTCTGAGATTAAAAGGAGAATATAAAATGTGGCTTTTTCTCACAGTTTGGTCAGTAGCTGTCCTCACAGTCGCAGTTAACTCTGTGTTTCAGGGGCTCTCCCTGGTGGTGCAGGGATTAAGTCTCAGCACTATGAAGCTATCGCCAGCCACTGTGGCACGAGTTCGATCCCCGGCCAGGGAGCTGACCCACAGGGCGCAGCAGAGGTCCTGTCTCTCGGCTGCTCCCCTCAACAGTGTATTTCAGTAGATCCGCCTGTTCTGCTCCCCACTCTGTCTCTGGTGAACTGTCTTACCCCCCACACCTCTGGCCTACACCCCAGTTTTTGTGTGTATAAATAAATAAAATTGATCTTTCTTTTAAAAAAAGTCTGTGTTTCAGGCTGACAAAAGGACATGACAGCGTCACGCTTGGTGCCATTTCTTCCCTCTCTGACACTGGTTCTAGGTCACTCAAGTCAGATTCCTAAAAGACAAAGTTGAACTCAGATTTGTGGACTATAAGTGACACCTGACTCCAAACACACACATTTGTAAAAGTGATTGGACAGGCAGGGGCAGGGCAGGCTCAAGGTCGGCTAGCAAGGTCTGACTGTGCCAGGGAATCTCACATGCAGATGGCTGTGGGCCTGCTTCAGACTCAACTGGGCTGACTACACCTGATAAGAGTAATCACGTCAAAATTGGTCTTTGAGAGGATGAAAACCCAACTCAGTCAAAAGTGGTCCGTTCAGTGGTTCACAATGAGTATAATCAACGTGGCTGTGAGATTGGTGGGCACGAGCCCTGAAACTCTTTATTGTGGGAACTTGGACAAAAAAAGGACACATTTGCTGAATTAACTAGAAATTTTCCTTGCTGTTGTATTCTTGCCACTAGGGGAAATGGGAAAATATTAATCGGGAGTCTCCAATCATCCTACTTGTGGGGAACAATCACTTGTACTAAAACCTGGATATTTTTGCTGTGGGTGTTAGCCCACAGCCTTGGGTCTGGGAATGGCAGAACTCACAGCACCAGGTAATCTGGAAGGATGTAAAACTTGCCTAACAATGGCTATCTCCCTCAGGTATTGGTGGGATCTCAGCTGCCAGAGTTCTGGGCGCAGAGGTGAAATGAATTCAGAGTTATACTTGATAGTCATTTCACTGTAAACAGCAAAAAAGATAAATGGGCACTAGAAAATCAAGCAGCTTTGGAATTACAGAAACCAACATGTCTACTTGGAGTTAAAGATGATCAAGACAAGGAATGAGAAAAACATTAGAATGGGAACGTGTATCAGAGAAACAGAACAACGATGATGGATTCACAGACATATTCAACTGTAGTATCTTTGTTATGATTTCAGCAGAAATATTGGGATCTATGTATAGCTGTAGTCTTCATGTCTGCTGCCGGAGCTTAACGACCATGGAGTAGGTGGGGCAAGAAGATGGACGAGGGTACTAGACGGGACAGAGCAAAACCAAGCAGAAACCCACAGCCGGAGCTGCCGCCATTAGCTTGAGATACAGTCATGAATGAAAGCAGAAGCCAAGGGCTAGTGGAATGGGTAGAACATCAAATTCCGTTGCTAAGAGACAAATGCACAAAGATGGACTCCTTATTCCTTATTCAAGAGCAATCACTCAAAACAAGATTTTTAATGCTAGTCATTAGAACATAGAGACTCCAGAAGTCAAGCTATGGTGGAGTATTTCCAGAGAAAGTCCAAGCCCAGCAGGCAGGGAGCTCTGATTTTTCCATTTTCTAAAACCATCTCCCAGTCCTGGTATCTTATCTAAAGAAAAGTGCAGCATAAGCAATTCAGTCCTCAAAAGAGGGCTGGTCCTGCTCACTCTTATCAGGTGCAGCCATAAAGGGAGATGAGTATGAGTGCCCCAAAATCCAGGTGTAACTGATTGTCACAGGTTTGGAATAGTAAGCTGTGGCAAAATGCTCCGAAAGAACTAGCCTGTGCTGACCATTGCGAGATGTGTTCTTCTTTCTTCAAAATGAATTTCAGTCTGGACAACCAGTCTGGAGGCCTCCACATCTGGACATTACTAAGAAGGACGCCTATCACCCAGAAAGGATGAACTTTGAGCAAGATAAAACACAGCATGTAGATCTGCCTTTTGAGGCTTCCTTTTGGTCGGCATTCATCAAGGCAAGACAACTACTTCAAATAAACATAAAAGAAAATGACTAGCTTTGGGGTACTGAGTTGCCATGGGTGAGATGTAGTAGATATGTATTTTGTTTGCTCAATATCACTTCCTGTTTGGTAGAACTGATTCTTCTCACAATCTATATGACATAATGGGAACTTCAAGCACCAGACTATGTCCACTTCTAGGAGAAAACAATGAATATAAGATTCTTTTTTTAAAATTTTTTTTTAAAGATTTATTTATTTATACATACAAGCTGGGGTACAGGCCAGAGGTGTGGGGTGGCAAGAGGGTTCACCAGAGACAGAGTGGGGAGCAGAACAGGCAGATCAGAAATACACTGCTGAGGGGAGCAGCGGGCGAGGCAGGAGTGGTCTGCCACACCATGTGGGAATCTCCCTGGCTGGGCGTCGAACTCGCTGCCAACAGCTCCACAGCGCAGCACTCAACTGCTGCACCATCAGGGAGGCCCGAATATAAGATTCTTGATTCCATCTGTCTGTCTATCCACCTATCATCCATCATCTGTCTTTCCATCTACCAACTCTCTCTCTATCCAATTTTTATCTATCTGTTATTTATCAATCATCTATCTCTCCCATCCATCCACCCATCCATCCATCCATCATCAGTGTTGGTGGATTTAGATGGAGAAACATAGTGTGTGTGTGTGTGTGTGTGTGTGTGTGTGTGTGTGTTTATGTATATATATGAAAACCAATGTTTCTTTCTGCTAAATAGGGCCACTGAGTGTGTACCAGACTCTTCCCTTTGCAATCTGCCTCTGGCCATAGGGAGAAACAAATTGTTGTAGGAAAGAATGAAACCAAAGCCTCACAAGAGTCAAAGTTGAGCAATGAAGAAGCCCTGAGAATGTCGGTGGGGTGAGGATCTGGAGACTATGTCCAGACTTGCCTGTCCAAGCTACTTGGGGCAGCAAATTCCCCCAAACCACTTGAATTTGGCTTCTGATACTTGCACTGGCAGGCCTGTTGACCAAATCAATGCCAGTCTCCAGGCTTCGTCTCATCACACAGAGTCAATCGCACAAAGCAGTGATGTCCTTCTTTCCCCTTCTTTTTGAAATAACAAAAACATTGAGAGCTTAAGTAACATATCCAAGGTCACAGAGTTTGAAAGTGATTGGCCTGGGTTTAGGGCCCAGGCCTGGATGATGCTGAAGTACAAGCACTTTTCTGGTGTGCCCAGACAGAGTTCCAATAACTAGGACCTTCCCCGGACTCTGAGGCCAAACACTCAGTTGCAGAAATGAAAATGCAAGTGTAGGCATCCTGCAGGAAAAGAAGAGCCTTTGAACATGTTCCTATTTTTTTTTAATGAGAAAAAAAGGTAAATCTAGCCAGTAGTATGTTAATACATAGTTACATAATAATAGCATCATTGCAGGTAAGGATTTTCATATTTCCCAGAACACTAAGATAAGTCCTGTCTTTCTTGATCATTTCAGTATTTCTGGCATTAGAATCACTGTGGTTGAAGAGACTCTTTTAAAGCTGGCGGGATGAGCTTTGCCTAATCTTTCATGGCTAAAGGTGGTAAAAACAAGACTTGAATCCTCCAATTTCCAGAGACATTTCTCATGCAGTGACCATCTTAAGGTCACCTTATGCGTGATATTTTACACTCCACCACGTGGTTTAAGTAAAAATCATCTTTCATGTGTCTACCCTCTACCTGCTCTTTGCTGTGCCTAACTAACCACCATCCCACCTCACTACCCCTCTAACCTCACTAACCTAACTAACCACTAACCTAACTAATTAACCACTGCCGCAGACGTGAGCCCGTCACAATGCACGGGCTCCTATGCTGTTCCCTGTGCGCCTGACTCAAGTGCACGTTCAGTGAAGCCACCCCCGCGAGCTGGACCATGGTGGCGCCAGTCCCCACGCCTCTTCCTATTCTTGCTATAAAATTTGGATGCAGGGCCTCCCCGGTGGCGCAGCGGTTAAGCGTTGCGCTGTGGAGCTGTCGGCAGCAGCGACATGAGTTCAACGCCCAGCCGGGGAGATTCCCACATGGCGCGGCAGACCTCTCCTGCCTCGCCCGCTGCTCCCCTCAGCAGTGTGTTTCTGTCGATCTGCCTGTTCTGCTCCCCACTCTGTCTCTGGTGAACCCTCTCACTGCCCCACGCCTCTGGCCTGTACCCCAGCTTGTATGCATAAATAAATCTTAAAAAAAAAAATTTGGATGCAACTTTTACCACATGAGCTGGTTTTCTAATTCTCTGCCTCCCTTCCTGGCCCAGGGTGGGCCTGAGCTCAGCTCAGCGATGGGATCTGGCACAGGAGGACTCAGGTGAGTGACAAGTGTTCGGGATGCAGGCTGTGTGATTCTGTGAGGCAAGGCTGGTGCTGCAGAGGGGACGGGAGCAGCCCAGGGGCAGACAGGACAATGACTAGTGGGTAAACACCTCTGACAGTGCCTCTGGGAGGGGCCGACACAAAGGGGCAAAGGAAAGGAACACCTGGGCATGCGCACTCCCTGGCCCAGGGGCTGTGTCTTCTGTGGCTCCCCAACTAGTTTTCCATCTCTCTCACTTGCTTTGTGCGCTCAAGCTTAAAAGAAAGGGGAAAGATGCTTGGACTCAAATGAATCATCCACCAGGAAAGCATGTGACTTTGTTTCAGAAGTATCTCTGAGAAAGACAACATTTAAAAATGGGCATTTCCAACAACCCCCAAATTAATATTAGGGGACAAATGGTAATGTGCAAATAGTCTGAATTTTAGCATTAATAAAATTAAATGGGAATTTGATTATGCTGTGTTACAGCTACACATGATGTTCTCAAGCATAACTTTTGCAAATCTGTTAATTCCACTGGTGATTAGATATGTGCATTTCAACACATTTTGCTGCCCTTTGAAATCTAGTACAATCAAGATGTTAGATTGTGAGTTATTTTCTGGTTATTAAGATGCATTTCAATCCTCATCTTTAATCAACTGAAGATTCGCAAGATGGCTTTGATCTGTGTTCAGGAGTGTGAGAGAGAGAGAGAGAGAGCGAGTGTGTGTGTGTGTGTGTGTGTGTGTGTGTGTGTGTGTGTGTGTTGCACACCCCAAATGGATTTCCTGCCACTCTCCTCTCCTGGGTCTTAAGATACACCCTTTGGTATATGTTATTAATGAGGGATCTGTCTTAAGTTTCATTCAGTTAATAATGGGGGCGGGGGCGATTGGAAAAGCTCTTTGCCTCTCTAAATCCTGGGGGGAGCCCCGAGGCTGGCCCCTGCTGTCCATCTGCAGGGGAGGCAGAGCTCCCCCAGGCCGGGGAAGTCAGCCAGTTGGTGGCTAATGCCTGGCTGCCCCCTGACCTGAGTCGGGTCTGCTCAGTCTGGTACAGACGAGCAGGGAGGGAGAGCTGCCAGTTATCTGTCAGCCGCCGAGGCCTGGACTTCATCACAGTGAGACAGAGGCAAAATCTTGCTAATGGCCTCCTCTTTCAGGCCCCCTCCGTCTGCAGGGCCGAGGTCACTCCAGTGTACACAAGTCAGGGAGTTTCCAAATTGCTGAGGAGCTGATGGCCTCTCTGGACATTCCAGGGGGAGTAAGTGAGGTCACATGTTTACAGAACGTTGCAGTGCCGGCCTGCGGGGTGAGCTGAGCTGAGAGGAGAGACGCGTTCTCCCGGGGGGTCCCTGAAGAACCTGCCGCCCCACAATTAGGGAAGGGGTGCCCAGGCCTTTATCCAGGAGCTTAGTCATGGGCCAGGGGTGGAGGGACAGGAGGACACAGTTGTTTTATGTGTTAGACGCCATCAGGACACAAAGAAGCAGCAGTTTGGCAGAGACAATGAGATAGCGAGAGACAAAGGGGAAGACACACAAAGAAAAGAGAGACACGCACACCCAGAACTGGACAGCAAGATAGACAGACACCGATATGAAGGTCGCACAGATAGATGGAGACCAGCAAAGAGCTACAAAGTAGGAAAGAGAAGAGACAGAAAGACACAGAGAGCGGGGAAGCAAAGAAAGGCCCGGAGAGCGGGAGAGAGAGGGAGACAGGGACAGGAAACCTGAGGAAGAAGCACATGCCGGGGCAGGGGACCGAGACGCGCTGGGCCAGGAAGGCTGATAGCGAGCGAGGCACGCAGAAGGGCTGTGGGGAGCCACGGGGAAGGCTTTGGGGGCTGCGAGGTGGGGGAGCCTCGGCCTCCTGGGCAGCCTCTCAGTGAGAGCGGGGTGTCGGAGGGGAGGCGTCCTCAGCCCTGCGCTGCTGGGTGACCCCTGAGGAGGGAGATCCGGCATAGGAATGGCGAGGGGGTCCCGGCAGTGGCAGGAGGAGGAAAACCTCAGGGCTGAGCGGAAGGGACTGGTGCTGGCTCCCTTTCTCCCACCAACGCCTCTGCCCTCCTCCGCAAAGGCCTCCCCTCCTCCTCCCCGCCATCTCTTTGCTCCTTTCTTACACTTGTCTTTCCTTCTGTGAAGGCTCTTACAGATTTCCATCCGTCCGTCCACCCACCCGTTCATTCACGGACAGACTCTCCAGCTGCGTGCTGAGAACCTCCTAGGTTCTGAGGCTTTTGCTAGACCTTGGAGAGAGATCGGTGAGAGGAAACTGCGGCCTTCTCCTTAATGGCCGTGTCCCGGCCTCACACGGACGGTCCCCAGGAGCAGGACAGACAGGCTGCGGCGGCAGAAGGCAGGTGGGCCGCAGGGCGCTGGCGTCCGGGGCGCGTCCGCGGGCGGTGCACAGGCGAGGGAGAGCGTGCCGCCCGCCACTCCGGGCCAGAGGCCGCCATGTTTCCTCCATCCAGACACCGACACCGAACGCCAGGCCATGGGTCAGATGCGGCAGGCGGTTGGGGGTCGCCATGCGCATGAAGTTTAGGGTTTGGGTCCTTCCTCTCTTCCCCCCCACCCCCAAAAAATGGCATGCAGGCAAATGCGTACATCTGAGAGCTGCACAGGTAAACTGAGTCAAAATCAAATGCTGCTTGTTTGCAATTCCCTGGGAGGACACCTGAAGACCGGTCCCTTTGCTCAGGGCCATCCCGCCGTGGATCGTGGAGTGTTCAGGTGAAACACGCCTCTCAGAAAAGACTGTCTGCATCAGGGTTTGTAGGACACTTACCCTTCCTAGAGAAACGCAGGGATTTATGTGGCGCATGGGCGCTGGGGACCCCTCAGCCAGGGTGGAGGGCAGAGCCTCTGACTCACTCCTACAGAGGCCGGTGGCGATGGCAGTCAGGCTAAGCAAGATCCCTCCGCTTCCCGGAGACGCTGTCTTTTTCACAATCATGTAGCTTTCACTTAAGCTGTTTAAACTTGGAGCTAAGAGGGCCTCCCCGGTGGTGCAGCGGTTAAGAGCTGCGCTGTGGAGCTGTTGGCAGCGGCGACGCGAGTTCGACGCCCAGCCGGGGAGAATCCCACATGGCACGGCAAAGCTCTCCTGCCTCGCCCGCTGCTCCCCTCAGCAGTGTATTTCTGATCTGCCTGTTCTGCTCCCCGCTCTGTCTCTGGTGAACCCTCTCGCCGCCCCACGCCTCTGGCCTGTACCCCAGCTTGTATGTATTAAAAAAAAAAAAATAAATAAATAAAATAAACTTGGAGCTAAGAGCTAGGAGTGGCCTTGACACAGTGCAGGCTGCAGCCTCCTTCTGGAATGTGCAACTCGCAGATCGGTAGGTGGTGCTGTCTGCCTTCGGTCAGCCTCTCAAGGGCCCTGGCCTTGAACTCAGGCGGCTTCCGGTCAGAGAGACCACTTGTTCTATGAACGGAAACTCTAAATGTCACCGTGACATAAAACAACGTGTGCTGTTTCGTTAACAAGGATTTTGGGTGCCAACTCAGCCAGATAGGAGCGTCATCCTTGTTCTTCTAGAACCACTTCCTTATGTCACACAGGCATGTATTTTATGCATCCGCGTCTGCAGGTCATAAATACATAGTGAGTTGTTCTTCTTTGCAAGCAAATAGGTAAGATTCTTTCTGAGATTCTGTTTAAAAGAACAGAGATAGTGGGCCTCCCTGGTGGCACAGCGGTTGAGCGCAGCGCTATGGAGCTGTCGGCACCACTCAATGCGAGTTCGAAGCCCAGCCAGGGAGATTCCCACATGGTGCGGCAGACCTCTCCTGCCTCGCCCGCTGCTCCCCTCAGCAGTGTATTTCTGATCTGCCTGTTCTGCTCCCCACTCTGTCTCTGGTGACCCCTCTCGCCGCCCCACACCTCTGGCCTGTACCCCAGCTTCTATGAATAAATAAATCTTAAAAAAAAAAAACAGAGATACTGTCTAAAATATGTTCCTTGCTGCCTGAAGTCCTCTAGTCAGTGCTAATAAAATCTGTTTTTGAGCACCTACCCTCTGTTGGACACTACGTATTTCTATATTATTCCTAATCTTTTATGAATTTTCACTTTGCAGCCGTACAAATGGAACTTTGAAATATTAAATGACTTGCCCAAAGTCACACAGCTATTAAGTGGCTAAAATGGAGTTGGAAGCCAAGTTTAAGAACTTGCATTCCATTTCCTTTCCACTGTGAAAAGATTGTAGGATCTCGGCTAGTGTGGAGCCGAAGAGATGTCCCGGGCCCTCCTTCCACCTTGATAAGTTGCACGCAGGGCTGAGGTAGCGCTTGCAGTTAATATCAGGGACGGGAGCCAGCCTGCCGGCTGAGAATGCCGGTGTCACCTTGGCATAGCTGTGCGAAGATGGACACATAACTTGATCTCCCTGTCTCTCAGTTTCTCATCTGTAAAATGGGCATAAGAATAGCACAAGACTCAAAGGGTTAGTGTGGGGAGTAAGATGACTTACGTAATGTGCCCAGAGGAGGGATTAACACACATTATAGAAGCACTAACTGTTTTTATAATTACTCTGAGATAATTATATTCAAAGGCCACCTGGGAGAAATCCCCTGTAGAGATGCAATCCTCTCCAAGCTATTTAGGAGCTGAAAGGGAAAGAGTGTTTCCAACTGGAGTCACTTTGGAGGGTGCAAGTGAGTGTTCCAAGACTGAAAGATTTTGACAAACTACAGGTAATAATATTCATGACCACCCTCACTTTATTTAGCCCTTCTTCTTCTTTTTTTTTTTTTTTTGCCAGCTTCTTGGTTAAATCCTTTAGATTCATTTTCTCATTTCATTCTTGAGGGAGTTCTATGAGGCAGAGACCCTCATCACTGCTTCGAAGTGAGTCAGTGGTCTTTCTGCCCAAGAGCAGCTGAATGATTGGGGTAGACAGAGACTCCATTCCAGGTCTGCGTCCCCAAAACCTTGCTCGGCACCCTGAGGCAGCACCCCAATAGAGGGATAGAGTAGGAGAGAGAACAAAGATGACACCTTTGGCTTATTCAGAACACAAATGCAAAATCCACATTAGCTCATTTAACTTGCATGTCGGGAAGTGCAGGAGCTGAGTCTTGAGAGCTAAGAACTTGAATGGTTTTCCAGAAAGTTGGGGTATTACTTGGGATTGAGTAGAAACACTTGTGATTTGGAGTAACAAGTATGTTTGCCAGATGCATTTATATGCTAATCGAGACGTCTGAACAACCTACAGTTTGGGTGGACTTAGATTTAGAAATGGACAGGCTGACATTAAGTCCTTCTAGAATCTTCTATCATTATAATTAGAAGGTTATCAGTATCAAGGCTAGAAGAAATGGCTTAGAATTTTATATGAGTTAACAAAAATGGTGCTAGAGAGAGGAGAGATTTCAAGTGCCAATTGCTTATATTGAATGACCTGCCTGTGACTTCGTCCCTTTCATTAATTCAAATGCTGCCTGAGTTAGAACACTGCTATAGAGCCAGAAGAAAACTGTGCTCCGAACATGGAATGCAACTCTAATTGGAAGCCTGGTTATTCTCCAGAAGGATCCAATGACACTGCTCTTTCTTGAATACTTAAATACTTGCACCTCTTACTTCACCCCACACCCAGAAACCTAACAAAGTGTAAGGGGTTTCAGCTCTTCTTAGCTCTTACACTGGTCCTGCCAGATAGCAGGAAAGCTGTAAGCAAGCGGCAGGGGGCCTGGCCCAGCCTCCTTCTCTTTCAGCAAAGCAAACCCCTAGTTTGTGTTGCAAAAGCAAACCCCTAGTTCCAGCGGTTGTGGTTTATTTATTGTTTTAACGAGCCTTTGCCGTGTGACCACAACACCTTCGTGACCACACCACAACACACACCAAGACCAACAACAACACACCACAAGACAAGGAAGTTCCCATAATCCTCCTCCTCCTCCTCGCTTGTCTTTTTATGTTGCTGGAAGTCACTCCCCTTGGCAGCTGGCTCCTGGGGCTTCCGGAGTTAGCAGCGTCTTTGTTCTTATCAGCGATGCCCTCCTGTCCCCCATCCCTCCCTCTCCCACTTCCTCCTTCCTCCAGAATCCAGGGCCTCCAGCCTCAAGCAGGGCAGGCCAAGGGAGCTTAATGAGCAGCGTTTCTGCGAGCCCAGCCACTGTGGAAGAAACGCTGGCCAGGAAGAGGTGGCAAGCTCCGCAGCGCCATCCCCGCCTGCCTTTGTCAGGCTGAAACAGAAGCTGCTGCATTTCACGTGGCTGGCCCCGGAGACCACAGTTATTAAGAAAGTGCCGATAGTCTATTTAAGAGGAACAGCCCTGAGTCAGGAAGTGTGGGTGTGAATTGGTCTGAAATTGTACAGTGGGATTTCACACACTTTCGGGAACATTTGTTCTTTGCATGAGGACAACCAGGTGGAGTGTCAGAAAGCTGAGAAGGATCTGATAGCTCCAGGCTTCCCGTCACCCTTGCTCCATCGCCCAATGACTTTTTTTTTTCTTTTTGGTATTTATTTATATACATTTTACGTTGTTCATTTTTGGACAATGTTTGCTTTCTTTACTCGGGTGTAGTCCTCTTAGAATTTCCACCACCAGTTCCCTAGTGCGCCATCGCCACAGACCTTTGTGCGCTTCGATTTGTTCCCTCTCCCTCCCCCTGTAACTATTTTTATTTTTAATCTTTAAAGATTAATTTATTTATGCATACAAAAACTGGGGTGTAGGTCAGAGGTGCAGGCGATGAGAGGATTCCCCAGAGACAGAGTGGGGAGCAGAACAGGCGGATCTACTGAGATCCACTGCTGAGGGGAGCAGCGGAGAGACAGGAGAGGTCTGCTGCGCCCTGTGGGAAGCTCCCTGGCTGGGGAGCGAACTCGTGCTGCAGTGACTACTGATAGCTTCATAGTGCTGAGACTCAACCCCTTGTGCCACCAGGGAGCCCCTCCTCCCCGTGACAACTTTTGATGGCTTCCTTCTGAGGCCTCCGTGGGTCATCCATTCATTTGTCCTTCTGTGTGAGCCTGGCTCCCTGTGGTATGAATATGCCTCAGCCACACTGCCCGGGCAGCTGAGTGCAGGGGTGACAGACACAAGCCCCAGAGCTGTGTGAACTTTAATTGGAATCCCAGTCTCACCACTCTCTACTGGTGTATTGGTAGTACAAGCCTGCACCTCCCCTGAACCTCAAATTTTAGCTGCAAAATGGGGAGAATTGGCTGTAAAAGGCAACATATGAAGAGATAGCAGGGGCTTAATTAACAGTAACTGCTCTCCATGCCCTTCCCCCTTCTCCTCCCTCTACCTCCTGAGCCTCATTTTCATCTTGTTCCTCCTCGTCCTCTTCCTCCTCCTTTTGCTCATTATCATCTTCCATCTCCTTGCCTACTTCCTCCTTCTTTTCCTTCTCTTCCTCCACTTTCCCTCCCCTCTATCTTTTCTCCAACATCTTATTCTTATTCTTATTCTTATTCTTATTCTTATTCTTATTCTTATTCTTATTCTTATTCTTATTCTTATTCTTATTCTTATTCTCATTATTCTCTTATTCTCATTATTACTGCTTTTTTTGTAATCTTGAGAACTGTGGAGCATAAATGTCTATTTCTGGGAACAATCTCAAAGAAGTCTTCACCCAGTAGGCTTTTTTAGGTCAAAGTCTTTTTTATAGGCTTTTTTATATGGTCAAAGTTACAGAAAATTGATTTAAACAAATATATATATATATATATCTTTTACATTATTGTGCATTCCCCGTAGGTTCCCCACCACCAACTCACCTGTGAGCAGTCACCATAGTCCCTTGTGCTCTTTTCTCCCCCATTTTGAACACCTATTTTTCCCCTCCCTTGCTGAATGTCTCTCATTTCTGGTTACCTGCTAGTTTTTGTTTTGATTTTATTGTTGTTATTTTCTCCTCCTGATCTCTCATTTGGCTCCCTTATATTTCTGCTATAAGTGAAACCATTCAATAATTTTCTCTTTCCTTCTGGCTTATTTCGCTAGGCATGATCCCTTCTAGCTCCATCCATGTTGCTGCGTCACTTGAAAGAAGGGAGCTAGGAATATAGTGCGTGATGGTTTCTCCATCCCAAGCACACATCAACCCTGCTGGACATCCCCTTCCACGTACACCCAGTGGCTTAGGGCTCAGATAAGGAGGAGACAGACTTTGAAATTCTCTGATTTAGAACCTAGGTGTGAAGCAGATAGCCCTGGTCACAATGGAACCATCTCAGCTGTTTCCTGAAAGTTGGGATTTTTTCAGAAATGCTTAATCAGCTTGAATCAGAAAATCAAAGCATTGAAATTTTGTTCATTTTTCTTTCCATAAATATCTGTGGTGTACCCCTTTGGTATTAGGTACTGGTAAAATAGTGGAAAATAAGAGATTATTTATGAAAAGATAAATAAGAGATTAATAAGAAAATAATAGATTCATGGTGATGGTGATGCCTGTTCCACTCTCTGTCTCTGCTGAATCTTCTCACCGCCCTACACCTCTGGCCTGCACCCCAGCTTGTATGCAAAAATAAATCAATCTTTCAAAAAAAAAAAAACACCTCCCTTTCAAAAGAAGCTGTGTGATCCAACAATTACTATCAAAGGGAGGCTGCACAGCTGGTAGGCAAAGATGACCTCTTTTGCCAGAGGTCCCTATCAAATCAGATAACTCA
This sequence comes from Scalopus aquaticus, assembly GCA_004024925.1. Lineage (NCBI taxonomy): Eukaryota > Metazoa > Chordata > Mammalia > Eulipotyphla > Talpidae > Scalopus > Scalopus aquaticus. The sequence continues at coordinate 53,757 of PVIJ01006609.1, forward strand.
GAGAGGTCTACCACACTCCGCAAGCCAGAGCAAGGCCGTCTTATTTCCCAGAGAACCCTGGGGCCTGGCTATTTATAGCCCAAGTCTGGGTGCTGTGTGGGCAGAACCAGAAGGAGGTGGTCCAGGACGCCATTTTGATCAGCCTTGCTGTGGGGGAGCCATGTTGTCAGCCGGGGAGTGTTTAATTCAAAGGATCCAGTTGACGCACATTCAGGGTGGCACTGGAAGTTTAAACCTGGTGTCCTTGGTTCTTTCACTGAGTATATTAAGTACTTTATATGTGCTGTAGACACCAAAGATGCAGAAGACGGGACTTACTCTTGTGATGTTCATTCTGGCGAAGAAAGAGACACACTACCAATGTCTATGTATATGCGCATATAGTTACACTTACATCCATAGGGTTTTTGCTAGTGAATGAAGTGATAAAATGGACGATTAAAGCTATCAATCCTTTCATTCAGGACCTCTCATTCAAACTATGACATCTGCTAATGACCTGAAGAATAAAGTCCAAAAGACTTGCCCTAATATTCAAGATCCTCCAAAATCTAGGTACTGCTACATTTCACAAGTTCTTTTTCTTTTTCTTCTCTCCTTCGCCACAAGGCTTCTGTATGTCTCAGTCTTGTGAGGGGCGTGTGGGAAAGCACAGATCTGCTTAGATGAATATCTCAATCCCGGCACTTAGTAGCAGTGGGAACTTAGGCAAGTTACTTGAACTCTCTAAGCCTTGGCTGTGACTTCCGTCATCTCACTAGAATGTATCTGCTCTCACTTAAAGTAATCGTGGGACTCCAATGAGATTATGGTGTGGACATAGCAGCCCTCAGAGCAAAGCAAGCTGCGAATAGCTAACTGGTGTTACCGACGTCTGACTCTGTGACAGACATGTATATATGTGCACACACATGTGTATTTATAATTGTAGGTATAACTGAATAGTGATCCTACTCTAATAAGTCAGACTACTCCGTCTTAAGGCCATATATTAAGACTGGAACTACGTCTGACCGTGCATGCCCGGTTGTTAAGTACTGAATAAAATATGCTCAACTCATTGGTGTGTCTCACAGCGGATGGTTGAGATCCTTAGCTAGAAGGGATGCTGCTTTGCCAGGCGGGGATGGGTAATTAGGTGACTGTCAGTATGTGGTAGTGAACAGCCGCTCTCTTTAGCTTTAAGAACTGCAGCTGGGAGCATCTTCCCAGAATCCGCATGTGCCACTTGGCAGCATTAGAATTCCGAGACAGAGCCATCTATAAAGATTTCCTCCCCTGGCAGCTGGGTGGTGCGGTGGCCTGGGCTGCTCCAGAAACAGTGGTGAGCTTTTTATCATTTATGTATCATTCCAGCAGGGGCAGAAAAAAGGGACCAAATACTGAAAATAAAAGTTAATTAAAAAATAAAATCAAGAGGAATGTCTCTCTGAGGCCACCTCTGTTACAGAGACCACCTGTCATTTAGCATTTTCCTGTCTATAAACCTGAGACTGGAAGCCAATCAGCTCTTGTGTTGTTTAATTTTTAATGTCTGCCGTCTAGTCTCTGAGGTTGCTGTTACAGGCGGAGGCTGAGGCAGAGATCTGTACCCTCCAAGAGAAAAAGCAAGCATGACTGCTGTCAGCACTGACATTCTCAGGTGGATGCCTGCAGCTGGAGTTATGCCCCCCCCCGCCCCGATTTGGTAAGGGGTTAACTCTTGCAATGATGTCAGTCTGCCCCCTCACTGCAGATGAGCTCACATGATAAACAAGGAGGGGAAGGTCCTTGGGAGAAGGGGATTAGATGGTGGCTTCTCAGCAAGAGCACAGTCTGATTCAGGTCTCTCCATCATTCCCTCCCCCGGGCCTCTCATCCCATATGAACTTATTGAGCATCTACTATGTGCCATGCATGGTGTGCACATGGAGGGTGAAGATGGCAGAGAAAAATGTCCATTCTCAGGACTCAGGTAAGCTATTATGGGAAGGATAAGAACAAATGTGTTAACGGATGAGGATGCTGGGTCATCTGAGATGATACTGGGGCCCAGAAAAGAGGAGCTGATGTGGTGATATAGAGTGGAAACCTCCCTGAGGAGGTGATGGTTGAGCAGGGGGCTGTGTGACCAGAAGATGTGAATGAAAGCAGCATTGTAGGGAATGGTGTGGTTTGCTAGGGAATAGCAAACATGAGACCCTGAGTTAGCTGTGCTTAACTTCTTTGAGAAAGAGGGGAGGAGGTCAGGAAAACTTTAGAGGGAGGACAGTTCCAGTGGAGAAAATAGCAATGGGAAATCCTGAGTTGGAAATGAACATGGGGTGGTGACTTCCAGTTTCTTAACTTCTGAGCTCTGGGCTCCTGGGTGTGGAGGGGTGAGGTGAGGGCAGAGACAGCCTGAAGCTTATTGAACTTTACCTCTCCCCCAGTCCTTGCCAAACATGGTACGTCCTCACTCAATTTCTAAGCTGATACTTTGAACATCTTTGAAATAATTTAGAGGGGAAGAAAACCCTGCAGTGTATTTATTAAGTGACACTATTAAAATGAGTTCTACTGTAGCTTCTATCAGGAGAGTCGTAAATAGCACTGGATGTTTATAATCTAGGTTTTGGGAGGACTTTAATTTTGTTGTGCTGGGAATGTTTATAAAGTAAAAAGGAACTCCTGGTTGCATCAGGGAAGAAAGCTGTTTGGTGGGACCCAGAGAGATTTACAAGGCTCCCTGTTCCTGCCCTAATTAAGGCATTTGTTACTATGTTTTAATAGCTCCGAGGTGTCTTGCATTGCTGGAGCTGGGTATATAAACAGTTCTTTTCCCCCAGGAGGAGAGGGAGACCTTCCTTTACAAGTTACAAATTGTAACTTCTTGAGTACAAGCCTACCACGTAGCTTTCTCTTTTGCTATCCTTTCAGCACCCCCCCCACCCGGCCCTGCTGAACCCTGAAATTTAAGCTGAGGGTACCAGCAGGCTGTGCTGTTACCCAGCCCACAGGTCATTGCAATGTCCATGAGGGCATTTGAGATAAGGGAACCACTTTCACTGCGTGTCCCCGGCCCAGGCACTCTGCTGGGTCCCTGCTGCTCAAAGTGCGGTCCTCGGCTCAGAAGCAGGCAGGTCAGCCAAGGCCAGATTACTTAAAGGACACCTGAGCACTAGAGAACAGCTAGCCCCCCTGGACACCTGCTGAATCAGGTCTTTTCTTGCATCATCTCATTGAATTCTCCGAGCTCGCCTGAGCGGCAGATGGGATTATCGACACAGAAATCTTCATGATACCTTTTTTTCTAAGATCACTCCTCTGCTTTTAATTGTATTTATCTCCTTCAGTTTGCCAGTATAGAAGTTCAGGAGCAATTTTTCTATCCACTGGAAAACTGCAGTTTAACCCCATGGACTGCCCTGAATGAAGAAGCACATGCATTAGCTTGGCTCCTCTTGCGGAATCGCCTTCATTTTCCCTCCCATCAGTGACACGGAGTGTGCCCATTTCTGTGACTGCCCCGTGAGCAAGTGCCGTGTGCAGTTACTCCCCCATGCTTTGAGCGTGCAGATGTGTCTTTTCTGTGGCCTCTGTGGTCAGTTGCTTCTGCAGTGTCCGGAGCTGAGAACCAGGGCTGTGCTCTTTGGTTGGCACCACCAATGAACTTGAGATCCTGGGGGGCGGGAGATGGCCTCTTATTGGTAATAGGCTTGTGTCCATTGTGAGAGACCTAGTGAGGAGAACTTCTGAAAGGGCCTCGGAGTGGGGCCGTGAAAAACAGAACTGGGTAATAAGTGGTCATCGAAGAAGGGGACACTGGGATGGAGACCACAAAAGAAGGATGTGTCCAAGACCACCCCCCACGTAGCCCCATGGAAGCGGCTCCGTGTCTGGATTCTGCCCCTCTCAGAAGCCACCCACACCAGATTTCAACAGGCCCCGCCTGTGTCTCGCCTTTTCTCCCTGCCGCGCCCCCCAGCTTCCCCACTGAGGTTCCTAAACACCAAGACTCAGTGGTGGAGAAAAGTCTCAAGGACGAGGGACATCTGACCTTAGCGCCTTGCCTATGCAAGCAGCTGTGATGGAGTGGGCACCATGGTTAAAATCACAAGTGTCCGGGCAGTGGGGTATCCTTAGGGCTGCAGGCAGCCTGTGAGAGGAAGCGTGGGGCCCAGGAGGGAGCTGGTTTTGCTGGGGTGTGCAAGTCCAGCCCACCCAGAGGGGCAGCCGGGCACAGTTCTTTTGGTCAGAGTCTTGAGGGAGGGTGGCCCAGGGCACCAGAGCACAGTGCGCCTAGCAATTTAGGGCCACAATTAATTGGCAGCAAAGTCACAGCAGTTTTCATTGGGTTGACGCATGCTCTGTTAGGGCTCGGTCCTGGCCTAGGCAACAGGGCAAATGAAAACTTAGAGGCAAAACATTTGCTTCTCTGCTTTCCAGGAGCTCCCCTTTATTCACAGGGCCTTTCCTAATTAAAATAGCAGTGTGCAAACTTCCATTCAGATTGCATTGGATTTAATCCCAGGTGACGCCGGAAATACTACCAACGACAGTCAGTACTGGTTATGACTGCTACTGAAATGGAATATTCCAGCTCTCCAGCTCGATACTCACAACACGACCAGGCGCAGCCACCCCAATATCCCCTGGAAACGGGGGACTGTGGGCAGCAGTTTGCGTCCGCTTTCAGAGGGAAGAGGACTGAGAGCAGGAGGGTGGATCTTGGAGAAGCTTCACCTGCAGCCATGGCATTTTTGGGAAATGTAGCCAGGAACTTTTCAAAACTGGTGGCCTCGGGCCTCCCCGGTGGCGCAGCGGTTGAGCGCTGCGCTGTGGAGCTGTCGCAGCAGCAACGCGAGTTCGACGCCCAGCCAGGGAGAATCCCACATGGCGCGGCAGACCTCTCCTGCCTCGCCCGCTGCTCCCCTCAGCAGTGTATTTCTGATCTGCCTGTTCTGCTCCCCACTCTGTCTCTGGTGAGCCCTCTCGCCGCCCCACGCCTCTGGCCTGTTCCCCAGCTTGTATGCATTAAAAACAAAACAAAACAAAAAAACTGGTGGCCTCACATACTTCATCTGATACCTCGTACAGGACACCACCTTGGTGCCCATTGTCCAGCGGATGCTGAACCCTGTGATACCAAATGGCAGGATCTTTACTCATTGACCAACCCCGATTGCCCCGCTGGGACCTGTCAATCTATTTTTTTAGAGGAGAATCCCAGAGCTCCCTCACAGCCTGTTTGACCCGGCCCCGTGGCTCCGGACATCTCCACAAACACAGGTCTGTCGGGTCTCCCCTCCACCCATGGCTGATCGGGAGAGCTTAAGATGACGTAACGGTCAAGCTTGTTTCTCCTGGGGTGCTCTTGAGAGGACCTGCCTTCAGAGCAGGAGCTTTGTGACACTGATGTGGCCACCCCTGGGCAGCAGGACGCATGTGTCCCGCTGGCCCTGGCCAGGATGCTTTGGATGCGGCCAACAAAATTGGGACCAGATGCAGTTGCCTAACTCTAAAATAACCTTGAAGAAAAATAACAGAGAAAACAAACAGATGAATTCAATAAGACAAAAAAATGAACTTTTGGAATATAAGACCTACCAGAAGGGTAACCAGAGGGGAGGGGGACAAGGGAACGGGTAAGTTGGGACAAAAAGGACAAAAGCATGGTCAAGGGGGAAATCAGACTTTTCTGGGGTGAAGCTAATATGGTAGATACACGTTGATTCTCAGTAACGGACACCTGGGACATATGATGGTATGACGCAATGGTGCTTCAATAAAGGGAATGAATAAGGCAGAATTTACATTGCTGCTCAGCCAGAAGAAAAGAGAACTGTGTGATATTTAGTTCGTCTTTTAAAATAGCCCCGCACTGTGGTGGAGATTCGGGGAAAGGGGCGCCTCATCTTTCTCTGTTGTTTCAGCCCCTTGCCCGCGAGCCCCGCCCCCTCCCCGCTCCCATCTCCCAGGCCAAGGACCCGATCGCATTTCAGTGGCAGGAGGCAGCACGGGTTATCGCTGATAATATCTCTGAGATTGTTGAAGGTCACCGGGGATTAAGTCCAGGGCAACCAGAGTGGAAGGTTGCACGCTGCTATTTTAATTAGGAAAGACCCTCTGAATAAAGAGAAACCCCTGGAAATGGGAAAAGAAAATTCCAGTCACAACCTAACAAGTGAAAAGATTTTCGATGGCGCCTGGGGCTCGAGCTCCGGCTTCCTAGGCCCGCTGGTCCAAGGGGCGGCTAGACGGAGTGAGAAACAGGCGGGTGGCATCTCCGGGATGTGGGGATCTCACAAACCTTCGGATCCCGGCAGCCAGCAGCATCTGTGTACCGAGAACAGAGGTTGCAGAGGAGTGCGCACATCCCTGCAGACTGATGCTCTCAACGTTGTGTTTCTGGCTGGGACGCTGGACCAAACTCTGGCTTAGAAGGAGCCGCGATCTGCTCTGCGGAGCTGCACGTGTTCTCTGGCCCCTGCGGTTTGGGCCGATCGTTTTCCTGGTAACAGACAGAGCTGTCTGGGGCTGAGCAGTCACTGAAGCTCCGACGCTGAGTTTCCTTGGGAGGAGATTGTGCTGTTAGGCGCTGTAATTTTTCGATTTTGTCGCACGCACGACGTCTCAGTAGAGGGATATGTCTTTTCTAACAACCATCTTTTTTATATAAAATGGAAGGTATTCACATTATATCTTCATCTTCTATATCTCAACTAGTAACAATATCAGAACTGCTCCCTCCTGACAACTATATTCATTTCTCATTAAAGATATTTCATGTTTTATTCAGGAATTTAAATGAAGCTATCAGAGCCTGGAATGGCATCGTTCGGTATAATTGTATCTCACTGTTGCCAGCCCCAAGAGTTCTAATTAATATATATTTAGCTCCCTGACTGTCTTTAGACCAAACGGTGGAGTGTAGAAGACAGGAAGAAAAAACACATTGAGATTTGAACAGAAAAGTCTTTTTTAAAAGCGGGAATTTTTTGGTAATTGTGCATTTCAAGTGCTTTGCTCTATATCTATGTCAGAAATTACTTTCAAGCTACTGAGTGCTTAATGAAAAATGGACTGCATGGTGATAATTATTGTTATTGATCACACGTTCAAGTTATTAATTTTTTAATCTCCTTCCTTTCTTCCTTTTTGGTGCAAAAAGGCTCATGCCCAGGGAATCCATGCTTTCTCAGTCCTTCTTAGGCCTGCCCTCCCTGTTCCTCCCTCTGCCCTTCTTTCCCTCCGACCTCACACTATTAAAAAGAGATATTGTTCCTCTTTGCTAACGTGAAAACGACTGGCGGCATCTTGGGATTACTTGGCCTCCCTAAACCCATAATATGAAAAGAAGCTAATTGGGTACCAGCCTCATTCCTTATGGGGTTTGCCATCCCCCCTAATTCCCTCCAACCACATCCCCATTCTCACTTGCAGGAAATGAGTTTAGGGACATTTCTTGTGCTGGCCGAACATTGGAATTCATTGCACTTGTGTTCACTTAGAAGCCTCAATTCACCCGCGGTCCTGGAATGCTCTGGGGCCGGAGTTTATAAATCACTCCTGCGGCGCAGGTGCCAGAACCCAAGACTCCCGCCAGCTGCAGTCACAGCGAAGCGCATCGGGCCATGGTTTGTCCTTAGGAGCTTACTTGAGGGTAGAACAATTCCACTGACACAACATTTACAAGACACTGTTGAAAAGAGAAGCTGCTGTTTTTCTTTGTTCCGGGTTTGGTCTCTTTCACTGGGGAGGCTGGTTCTGCAGTAAGACAGGAATTGGGGTTTAGAAATCCTCAACTAAACTTGAGTTGTCATTTAAAGAACCGTTGGGGTCATTTGGTGGCTGTTAGCCTGCCAAGCCCCGACCAGCAACTGGGGTTTCTCTGCAAGGGTGCGAGCGGCTAGCTTTGCCCCTCCCCTCCCCCCCAGCCGTGTCCTTGCCCTTCTCATCCCCTGGGGGGAAGAGGGAGGCTCCTCCCTTTCCTGGGTGTGTGATGTGGGTGAGGCAAGTTTCCCGCCTCTGCACAGGATCCAGAAATCCATTTACTTCACTGGGTCGTTATTAGACTCATTTGAAAACAACAACAAAACAGCTTAGTGTTTTTCATGCTTATTAATTACACTTGGACTTCATCCTCAGTGCAAAACATCATTTTCCCATTCAGCGGTACGCAAAGAGAGATGATACATTTTCCAAAGTTGCATTCTCACATGAACAATCTCAAATCTGTCCTTAACAGGATAAGGTGTTTCCCTCTTCCCCCCTGCCCCTGAAAGTCAGACTGGGTCTTCTGGGGGCAAGAGGGCTTTGGGAAGATTTCTGCTGGAAGGGGAGTCCAGTCTGTTTCCCTCTGGGCCCAAGGAACATCTTTCGAGGTGAAAACGATCCTCCGGGGGGTCGCAGAGTGGGAGCAAGTCCTCGCGACTCATGCTCAGTTGATTCTCAGATACATTAGCACGCAAGCTTATCGACTGCCTGGTCCACTCGCCCAGGCTCCGAAGGGTTTTTATTATCTGCAACGCCGCGCTGCATGGGCACGATGACAGGTGTGTCACGAGGAGAACAATAACCAGAAACAGATGCATGGACCATTCACTAATGTGTCAGCAACCGCGCTGCGTGTCAGCGGCGCGCATCCTCACCAGAAAAAAAAAAGTAGGAAAAGCAAGAACATTTATTTCCATGAAGCCAATGTCCACGCCAAACCGAGCATCTGTCTGGCTTTTGTGTTGGTATAAACAGGACTCACACACACGCAAAAAAATAATGTCAAAAGTTCAAAGGGTGGAGAGTTGAGAATTCTCACGTGGGCAAATAAATGAGGTCCGCGGATTGGCTGGCCTGCACTCGGCTCGGCGCGAGCGTCTCCTTGGGACCGGGTGATGTGTAGCTTCGATTCTCTGCCCTTGTCCTTCCATAACCTGGTTTGGAACGTAGCCCAGTCCTAAGAGATTGGGGGTCACTCTGACTTGATAGTGTAAGGTCAGAAAATGGAATGAAGCTCGGATATCTCAATTGAGATTCGAGTGTATAAAAGTATAAATCAAAAAAGCAAAATCCTTGAAGGGACGACTTGCAGCTGTCGCAGCAAATGAAAGGTTTCAAAATAAGTAGATACAAGAACGCGGAGGCTACTGCAGCTTATAATTCCCCTCTAGTCCTACTTGAAGAATACGAGCTAGCATGTGGCTGAACACTGAGAAGTGAAGAATACACTTTACTCCAAAGTGGGGGATTGACTCAAATCCTGTAACAAATTTTGATTCACTCCAGGGACAATATTTAGAGGGCTTCAAGAAAGAAAAATTCTCTCTGCTCATACTCTTTTGCAGGGTGCCAACTAGAAATGGCACCGAGCAACGTATTTAAATATCCAAATGCATGGGGCTATTTGTTCTTTGTTCTTGGAAAATTTGGATAATATCAATGCTGAGTCATTCATTCCGGAAGGGGGAAAGTAAGTGAATTTGGTCCACCTTTAATCCTAAATGCCACTGTCTCATTTGGCTATAGAATAGTCATGGTTTTAAGTTTATTTAAGCAGACATATCTCTAGTTTATGGGCATATTCCAGAATAGAATTCCATGTTGCTCCGAGTGCTGTTCTTTTGGCAAACACCTGATCCCCTTTAACAAGCAAGAGGGGAAATGACTTCCCTGTCATTCAAAGACCTCACTGGGCCTTGCTCATAGACACGACCTTGCTACTTGACCTTCACTGGTACAAGCCTCCCACCTACTGAGCTCCAAGCTATAGTGGTTGTAAGTGACTCTTCTACTTCCCCTTAAAGTCTGCTGTAACCAAACCTATCATGGGTGCTTGTGATGGGCGTTGAGAATTGCCATTAAACTATTTCAGATTCCCTCTGCTCTAAAATATGTTTAAAGCAAAGTTTTCTAGGTGACCTCCTTTCACTGGGTTGCCTCCACCATCATCATGGTCAAAAAATGTGTTTGAATTTTCAGAAAACTCACTTTCAATGCCCCCTTTTCAGGTTATTTTGTTATTGTCTGGAGGGGAACAGTGGGCCTTGGTCATTCATTTGAATGTGTGTGTGTACCAGCTAAATCAGCCTCCCCCAAAGGATCCTGGGTGGGCCACCGAGCCCAGTGAACATGAACAAATCATAGGCGATTAAGAGATTGGGGGTCCAATCGGTTTGAGAAAGCCTGAATTCAACCTAGGAGTTAAATTATGGTTGCATTAAATGTAGAAATTGCTAGAACCTTGGGGTCTCCAGGATGTTACAAGGGGTTAAGTCTCAGCACTATGAAGTTAGCCACAAACACTGCAGCATGAGTTCGATCCCCAGCCAGGGAGCTTCCCACATGGCACAGCAGACCTCTCCTGTCTCCCCACTGCTCCCCTCAGCAGTGTATCTCAGTAGATCCACCTGTTCTGCTCCCCACTCTGTCTCTTGTGAATCCTCTCACCCCCGGCACCTGTGGCCTACACCCCAGTTCTTGTATGCATAAATAAATCTTTTTTTTTTTTTTTTTAAAGAAAATGCCAGAACCTTAAATATACAAAGGAGTGTATGATCTCAGTGGAGGAACTACTTAAGCTGTTTCTTCATCTTTTTTTTTTTAAACCATGAATCTCTTTTTCTGATATCACAAGGCATTTACTTCAGGAAATGTGGAGCTCAGTACAGCAGATCCTATTGTAGGCTACTGGACAAAGAACAAGTCCTACTTTACAAGATGGTTAAAGTCAGGAGCAAGTGACATTGGTGTTTAAATGAGCTTGAATCTATCCAATCTGAAAGTAAAAAAAATAAAAAACAGAAAACCACAAACAGTTACTGACTTGAAATGAAAGAATAAGAGAATAAAGAAAGAAAGAAAGGGCTTTAAAACATGTTGAGTAACCTCTTCAGCAGACACCCACATATAACGTCACCCATCATTTAAAATATGACAAGGGAAAGAAAACCTGATCAAATGACTGTCCAAATAATTATAGTTTATTCTTCAACTTTTCCCCATTGAAATCACGTTGTCATTTGAGTAGTCATTTTGACACAAGTAATTATTGCTATCCAAGGAAAAGGAAAAAAAAAACCTTAAAAAGGTAGTTTAACCAGTTCTCGCCATCAGAAGTAATCCTGGGAGAAAGAAAATGGAGAACGGAAATTTTAAAAGCTCCCTTCTGAAAGGTCAGTTCTAATTTTCTTATGTGGATTCCCCTGAGTCCCTCTTGTCCCTTTCACCTCTCCTCTCTAACCTCTCTTGCCCCCCTTCATCTGTCTCTTTAGCCCACAGGTTCAGCCTTCTGTCCATGGAGGAGAACCCTCGCAGCGGAAGCCACTGAGGAAGGTGCTTGAACTATGGCAAAGGCTCCTGGGAGAGGCAGGTGCTGCCACAAGGGCTGGCCCTCCCTGGCTCCATCTCTCCCTCTTCCTAAGATGTCGCCATTATCCCAGAAGGCATTTGGAGCCTGAGTCCTAATTCAAAGGTTTACATTTATATTTGGGGTTTGCATTCCTAGTCTCCTACAAGAAGCAAAGCAGAGACATTTACAATCTTGATGCAACTTCAGACTGACTGAGTCTTGATTAATCCTGGTTAACTTTCCCCTAAAAAGAAATGACACTTATCCAAAGAGGGGCATTTCGGAGCCACACTGAGAAATGAGGTGACCTTCTGAATGCCCGTGTTCTCTGTGCACGTTCTCGAATCTGATCACTGCCTGGGAACCAATCTGAATTTATTCTGGGCCCTTTTCATGGAAAGTTCCGAATCAGGTGTCCTGTATTAATCATTCTCAAGACTGTAATTGAGGAGTTAATTGAATATCCACCTGGGTTCCTCTGCAGCCAGAGAGCTGAAAGAACTGGCCTTTGCACCACTTTCTTACAAAGGGAAAGGAAATTGCATGGTGGGCCTGCACCCACCCAGGAAGTCGGGGGAAACGGCTCCCGAAAGGCGAGCATTTGCCGCTGACCTTTGCTTTCCTCCTGGTTTTTTCCTTCAACACCTCTTTTTATATGTGAGCCCAAATCAAGGGAAACAAAAGCACCTCCTTGACACAAGCGCCTCTCCCCACACAGGCACAAGAGGCTTTAGCCTGAATTCTCGGTGGCGGCCCTGTCCCGGCTGGTTAGGAGAGTCTCGAGGAGAACAAGTCTCAGCGGCTGAGAATGAGGCCAGTGGCTGCTGATGCTAAGAGGATGTGACATCCACACAGGCCTGAGAGGGGCTGGTGCTCAAATTCAAGTCAAGCCCATCACAGCCCGATTAGCAGGCGTGGGCTTGGTGGTGTTGTCTGAGATGTTTTCCCTCCAAGTAACAGCGAGGCAATTAAATAAAAAAGGCAACTCCGCTTGTTTCCTATCATTTCTTTTCACTTTCCCTAGTCCTGGTTTTTCACTCTATCTGCGAACACAAATTACAATTGAATACAAGGAAAAAATGTGTCTACTTGGTCAATGGGAACCTCCATCCCCTCTGCCCCCACCCCCATCCATCCCCTTGTAGCTTGGAAATAAAAAGCCACTAAGGGGAAAAAAATGCATACATATTCTATTGGAACAAAATTAGTTCTGCTGCTGCCAAAAATCAGAAAAATAATATGTTGCGTGTTGGTTTTTTTTATAACAGATTTGAAATTTGACCTTTTCATGTACTAGAGGATTCCTCTTGATGGGTGAGTTCACCCATGAAGAGCTTTAATTACTTGATATTTAAAAAGAATTCTTTATGAGAGGGGGAGAGAGAGAGAGAGAGAGAGAGAGAGAAGCAGAGAGGGCAACATTACTGTCTGAGAAGTGAAGGTGTACGTGGAAGGCAGAGAGTTAAAAATTGCCACATCTCTAATGAACAAATGAACAAAACTCTCAGGTCCACGGGAGGGAATTAGTATTTTCAAAATGTTTCCCAGCCGGTGACCCGGGCAGGGGACAGTTCCCTGAGACAGCAGGTTTGGGAGATGAAATGGCAAAAACACTAAGCAACAGTAAAAACAGAGCCAAAGGACAAACCCAATAAAAATTTGTTTGTCATTTTATTCTTTTCCCACATTGACTTGTCTCCGGGAACCTGGAGGGACGGGCTCGAAGGCCTGGGGTGAGGGCGAGGTACACCCGAGGTGCTAGCAGGACAGAAGCTGCTTCCTGCGCTCCTTCCGGCCTGAAACTTCCTTTGTTCCTCTAATCTCAAAACAGCTGTTTCCTCTGGATTCACAACCCCACCGGGGAGACTACCTCCTGGACCCTGCTGCACATAATGTACATCACATCTGAATGTTGGTGTGGAAGGTTCTTCCCATCCTCCACCCCCGCTGGGCCCGGCTTGGCCAGGCATTGGCTTTGGTCTTCAGGCTGAGCGAGAGCCTTTAACAGTGACAGAAGCATTTCAGATCAGACTTTGCAGGGGGTAAAGCCGATCCCTGAAAATACTTAGACTCTCAGGTGCCTAGTTTGGAAATGTCCAGAAAGCTCCTTTGTGAGGCAGAAATTGATGGCTGGCCTAATTTTGTCTGCTTGCTGTTAGCCGTCAGTGTGTCTGAACAAACTTTAGCTTATTCGCTACTCTTCGACACACGTGTGCAATGACATGCTCGAGACAGGAGAAGAAACAAATTGCAAGTGGTACCCTTCCTGATTGCACGAATGGAACCCCTTCAGGGAGACCTTCGGGGGTGCAAACATATGGGAAAATGGGCCCCACTCATGGAGAAAGTACTAGTAAGTTTGGAAGACAAGACATACAAATAAGGAGAAGTAGGGAAAACGCAGACCATGTCGAGTCTTTGCAAAACAATAGCAGGTTAGCATCTGCGGACAGTGTCGCAGAATGTTGGGGGAGAAAAGCCTATGAGCTGTTGGGGATGAAGAGTGTGTGTGTGTGTGTGTGTGTGTGTGTGTGTGTGTGTGTGTGTGTGTGTGTAGGAAGTAAGGCCATGCATGTTGGATTGAATCAAAATTCAGAGGGAAGACACCAGCTTTGAATCTAAAATAGATCTTCAAAGTCCTACGCTCTGTGGTGCGATCATCCACAGGGCGTAGGGGCACCCAGAGCAGGGTGCACATGCGCCTGGCCCAGACCCCAGGGGGCCCAGGAGAGAGCTGGAACTGGAGGCCCTTTCCCCACGCCTCCACCCTGCCCAGCTTTGGCCTCCTGAGTCCATGTGGGTGACACTCTCGTGAACTTTGTGAGAGGCTTGCTCCCTGAGTTAGAAGAGAAATGGGTCTAGCTCTCAGCATGGACACTATGGAGCCTTATGTTCTCAGTCTAGTCATTCTGAACTCCCAGAAGCCAGCGTTCCCATCAAGGAGTTGGAAATGCTTGTGTCTGAGGGTTAGAGTGTGGAATAATCACAACCTTGACTACGGGCGGCTCAATTCAATACATGGTTGCTTTATAATAATGCAGATTAAAATAGATTTAAGGGGGCAGAAGACTGACTCAGCTAGAGCTGATACATTCTCTGGAAAAATGCACAGAAATTCAGCAAGGCAGCTAAACCATCAAAGTCAACGTAAAGGACGTCGATGAGAGATAATGCTTCCTATGAAGAAGAGAACCTAGTTTTGTTTTATAAAACGATCTCTCCAAGTATGAGTTTTCTTATGAACTCTTAAACAAAAGTTAATAGCTTGTAAATAATTGATGCTTACATGCATTGTGGCAATTTGTGGAATTTTCTGGTGGCCTTGGAGTAGAGTTATTAAGAGCGTGGACAGGTGAACCAGGCCACCTGGCGCTGGATCGTGACTTTGTTCAGGGAGAGGTAGTGAGACCTGGGATGAGTTAGCTCAGTTTCTTAAGCTACAGGATGGACAAAAGGCTGTGGGCAGGATCGAGTAAGTGAATCTTCACAGATGTCTTTGAATAGTGCCCAAAACATGCATGTTGGGCTATCAGTGATAATCCTTTCATCATATTGATCACAAGATAATAATAAATAGTAAATATGAAAGAATGAACATAAAGCATCAAAATAAAATAGATATAAATAAAAAGTAATCATAAATAATTATTATTAGACAAAACAATAGTAAATAATACAAATACACAAGTTGAGTGTTTTTGTGGTAAAAACATAACTCATTTCTAAAATTTTGGACTGGTCTTCCAACTATTTATTCTGGGAAATACTCCACTGTTCGTCTGCCAATCCCCAAAATTGATTACGTCCCACGCACAGCTATCACCGAGAGAGGCTTCTTGTGCAGTGAAATAATCAGCCTGATAGAGGTTGAAATTGAAATCCCAAGGCTGTGAGTGTTTCCCATTTTATAGGACCTGTAAGTACTTGTGAGTTTGATTTATGTCAATTCCATGCTTATGGTATCCAATGTGGTCAGGAAGAGGCTTTATTTAAACTCTGAAAGCTGAATGTCGTGGGCTTTGCCAAAGCACTGAGCAACCACCCACCCCAAGCCACTGGTTCTCAAAGTGGCAGTACCTGGGAACTGGCAGCAACGGCATTCGGGAGCTAATTAGAAGGCGACATTCTCAGGCACCCTGGACGTGCCAAGTAGGAAACTCAGGGCTGCACAGAGCCATCTGTGCTTTAACAACCCCTCCTGGGGATCCCGATACCTGCCAGGGCTGCCTTCTGAGGTCCCCGTGGCAAATCAACAGAAAGACCAGGGTTAGCATAAATCAAGCATTAAATATAGTAACCGCACTTGCTGCGGGACATTCTCCCCGCACATGCGTGGTGTTCGACCCTCCCTGCCCCAACTCCATTTTCTATTTGGTACCTTGCTCTGCTGACACATTCTTCCTTTTCGATGTGTTAATATTACTAACCAGGCGGTGGGGGATTTACTTTCCCCAGAGCCTCAAAGTCATTTCTGTCACCTCCTATTATGTATTGATTTAATTAGTTTAACCCTTGGAAGGCAGCCTTTTTTCCAACCTTTTAAACTGCACAAACCACCCCCCTTCCTTTCTCTAATTTACCCCCCAGAATATTGCCAGTAATTATTATGCTCATATCAAGGGGACCACAGCCTTTATGGGTGTATGGCAATGATTTGGTTTAGTCCCTGGAGTGTTTTTTGGGGAAGGGCATGCTTCACTAAAATGCAAATGTTATGATGTTGCTGTTAAAAGTGTCCTCTACTAAAGAACCCCCGGATATGGTGGAAAACACAGTGAGCAGGAAACTACAGGAATAAGCAGAAGAAGCAAATCTGTAAAGATTTCAAAGTAGGACAGGAATTCTGGAGCAAGAATGGTATTTAAGGGGTGATAGACATCTGTAGATAGGACAGTGACAATTATGAATAAATTTCAGAGGTTTTGTCTTTGGCCGGTGTTAATTGTGGTTAGGAGTAGACAGACATATCCATGCATCCATGCATACATCTATACTTCCATCCATTCACTCATCCGCCCATCAACATACCCACCCACACAATACATCCACCCATGCAATCCATCCATTTATCCACCCACCCGCACTCATCCACCCATCAACACACCTACCCTCCCAATCCATCCACCCACAAAATACACCCACACAATCCATCCATCCATCCATCCACCCACCCACCCACCCACTCACTCACTTACTCACTCATTCACTCACTCATCCATCCCAACATATCTTTTGAACATCTACTTTATGCCAAATATTGGTATAGACACGGACAGAGGAAAACATCTGCCATCATGGAAATTTAACTGGAGGACACAAATTTTTTAATGAAATATACAAAACATCTGGTGACAATATCTTTGAGAGAGAGAGAGAGAGAGAGAGAGAGAGAGAGAGATAATCACTGGAGCCAGAGCAGGAGGGACCCAATTTTTAAATTGGGTGGTCAGGGAAGGTCTTACGGAAAAGATGGCATTTGGGAAAAGACTCTGGTTGGAGAGGTTCCTAGCTGTAGCAGGTGTGGAACTTTGCAAATGATACTGCTCTGTCAGCACTGAAATTCCCTTGTCTATAAAATGAGAACATGCTTCTCACACGTATTACCAGAGATGAGATGTGTGTTGGAAGAGGTGGTTTCAGTAGAACCAAGGAAAGGACAGTTTTTGAAAATATACTTACTCTTTTAGTTCGATTTTGAAAAGGCTGATAGGTGAAAATTAAAACTTACAGTTAGAGTCATCCACTAAAAATTCTATTAATCATGTGATTTACTTTTTCAAAATGAATTTTTCTTGTTTGTCTTTTTTCTTTAAATCTATCATCTTTTCAGTGACAGCTTAGGCCAGTTAGCAGTTATTCACATCCTGGTCACAGAGTCACGATATTTGAATGAAGCATATGGAGGAAGATGCCTTTTCTATTTTCCAAACTTCCATCCTTTTTCATTTCCCCAGTTCTCGAGGCAAAGGGTTGACATATACCTTGCGTAAGTTTAAGGTGGGTTGTGTGTCATCATCTGTGACAATATGACCACCATGGGTTCAACTAACACCTGGGTTGTCATATAGACACAATAAAAATAAAAGAAAGAAGAAAAGAAAAAATAGGGGAAATACTCCTTTTGAGGAGAACACTTAGGACTTACTCTCCTAACTTTCTATGTCTATATCATACATCTGCGTTAGCTGTGCATGACATCCGGCCACTTATCCATCGTACAACTGAGTCATGTGCCTTGACATGGTTTTCCATTTCCTCCTCTCTCCAACTTCACCTCTGTTTTTATCAAGTCCTATCTCTTTATTGATTGCCTGATAGATGATATTTCACATGTAAGTGAGACCATGTTATATTTATCTTTATCCGTCTCGTTTATTTCAATTAGCATGCCATCTTCAAGGCCCACCCATGATGTTGCAAATGGTAAGAATTCCTCTTTTTTATGACTGAAAAATATTCCACTACCTATATACTTATCTATTGCAATTTCATTATTGATTTAGCAAGGGGGGGGCACTTGTTTTGGATCTTGGTGTTTCATGCTTTGGATATTGTTAATAATGCTACTATTGTCAATAACGCTGTTATGAACACGAGGGTAGTGATGTCTTTTCAAGTTAGAGGTTCAGTAACATTAGTCAACCCTTCGCCTCCCATAGAACAGACATAGAACCATATATAACTTGCCATTGTGTAATGGTTAAGGTAACAATAAACTCTCATGCTGTCTCTACAAGAATTCATAATAGTCTAGAATTCATAATAGTCTATATAATAAAGGGTTAAAAATTGACAAATTCATTTCTTGTATTTTTAATGTAGTATGGATTTTTTGTATAAATAGTATACAGCATCTTGTTATACTGGCAGTAATAGAAAAGAAATATACATTTTTATATTTGTGCATATAAATGAATGTGAATACTTGTATTTCTTCTTTTATATTTTGTCTTGGGGTAGAATGCATGTAATTTAGGTGTGATTAAAGATATTGCTGAAGAACTGATTAAGATAGCATTTCTTCTGGAGGCTTCAGTGGGCCAGCCTTGCCGTGTGGACATAAACATTGTGACTCAATATTATCACCCATTCTTTCTCACTCCAGTTCTGCCTTTCTCATTTTTTCTCCACAATTGTCAAGATGCTCAAATTCATCACTTAAGAGAAAATAGAGATTATTGCATGCAATTCAGTTACTTCCCCTATGGGGAAACCGGGCCACTTTTTATTTTCAAACTTCATTATGTTTATGCCAGTGGTAGTCTCAAATTAGGTTTATAGAGAAAGGCATTTTGCAAATTTGTCATTTATAGATTGCATTAAACTGAACTGATTTAGCTGTGTTGTTTAGAGAAATGATATAATGTGTATTTATTCCCAACTATTAGGTAGTAAATATATAGCGATTACGAGAACTTTGCAGATCAGCAAGAAATCCTGTAAGTGATGTATTCGTTTTATCAAGCAACGCAAATGCTTTCGAATTCACTTTACTTATTTAACAAAAATTAACTGAGCACTTATTTTATTCCGACACTGTGCTAGATATTGGAACCATCAAGCCCCTAAGCCTGGATAGGAAGTGAAACGAATCTATTCAACCTCCATGAAACCATCTGTGTTGCCAGAAGGACCCACAGACAGGTGGGAGGAGAGAGAGAGGAGAAACTCTGCATGGACATGTCAGGAAGATTCTGCAAAAGAGTCAGCTTCCCAGTGAGATGAGAAATCAGACGGGTGCTAGGGAAGAACCGTGCAAGGAGATGGATATTACAGAGTCCACCCATTTCTACAGGAGGAGGGCCGTCTGAAAGATGGCGACAGAAGAGCCACGAGAGAAGAGGATGCAGTGAGAAGCAGGGACAGATCCTAAATGCCATGCTGATGGTGCTTGGGGCCCTTGAGTTGGGAAGAGCTTTAAGCAGAAGAGACCAGTTGGGTTTGTGTTTGAGAAAACTCACCATGAAATGAAGTGCCAAAAGGACTGGAAGGTTGGAGAGTGAAGTTGAAGGAAGGACCACATTCCCCAAGCATGTGTGAGTCCAGAAAAGAAATGATGAATCTGCTGTCGGTCAGGCGGACTGAAAATGGTGACAAAAAAGACGATGAACTGGAGAAATATTTCAAAGATCAGCTCACTGCTGAGACTCTTTCTCAGGAATCCAAGTGATGGTCTGAAAGCAGGCTTAGCTGCTGTAGAGAGAGGGAGTCTTTGTTATCTTTGGTTGGACTGACACACACACGGAAGGCTCTGTTCCCATCCAAATCAAAAGGTCAAGGATATAGGTCACTCTCTCCTCATATTCAGCATGGGACCTGTGGACAAACCAACCCCTGCCTAATTATTTCCCTGAAATGGCAGACTGCTCCTCCTGCTTCCTGCTACTTCCACTCTGGGTGCTTCCCTGATGGGAAAGTGTTGAGGCAGAACCCCTCTTGCCAGTTGGGCAAGGTCAAAATGCCAACAGTGCAGACTCCATCCTGGGAAATCAATCAGCCACGCCTCCAGTTGTGGAGGAGGATGATGACAAGCTGGTGCAGAGGTTTCTGGGCTGGGTTAGAGGCTGGGGAATCACTATGATGCTGCTATTTTGACTGTTCTGGTCTTGTTCTTCCAGAAGCATTGTTAAGGATAGTGCATGCAGAAAATAATATGGTTATAGGAATCCTATAGACATGATTTACAACCTCATTTATGTCAGCTCCCTTAACCCAGACAACTGATATGACTTGTCTGCACCTCATTTATTGAGATTATAGTAAACTATAACCTAATTTGTTAGGTTTCTATGAGTGTTGAGTGTCATGGAAAAGATGAAGTTCCTAACACGGTATAACATTATCATTCTTATCAAACCTTCTATATAAAAGGAAACTCCCAACAAACCTTCCAGCTAAAGGTTTCAGTGGATGGTCTATGGAATCCAACTTAACCCAATTTTCTTTCATACTTACATAGTTTTATTTTTGTTTGTTTGTTTGTGTTTTTACTTTTACACAGGTATATCCTTCTCTTAGATTACTGGCATTTTTAAGATAGGCTATCAAGCACACATTTCTGTTCTTGTATTTGAAATGACTTTAATTTGCACTGAGATGGCACTAATCAAGACGGCTGCTTGGGCTCCAGCATTCACATCCATCTTCTATAGAGAATGAATAAGGACAAAAATAAAGACTGTATCCTCTCTCATTTATGAGTATAGCCCAGCCATTTGGTCTTTGACTTCCTCTTACATTTCTTTTGTCAGAACTTGGTCTTAAAGTCTCCTCTAGCTCCAAAACAGTCTGCAAAAATGTAGTATGCTCAGACAGAGAGAAAGGATATTGTAAGCAGCTCTAAGTGCCAACTGCAGTGGGTATTATTGCCCCCCAATGTCCAGAGGAGAGTGTACTGAAGCCCAGTGAGTATAAGTGATTTCTGGCAATCTACCAGTTATCTGTTGCCAAATGAGAACTATTTATCTATCTATTATTTAATGACTTAAGACAAATATTTTATTAGGCTCAAGATTTTGTGGGTCAGAAACTCAGGTATGACTCAGCAGGTGTGACTCCTTTCTATACCACAATAATTATAATCTCATCTGAAGTAGCATAAAGAGGGAATAAAAGACATGAATGACTTGACTGAGACCAAATGTTGGAGACCTCATGTCTGCATGAGTTGGATCCCCCAGTTCTTCTCTCTGTTGTATCCAAGATGGCTCTTGAATCCCAGGCCTTGGCTGGGAAGACTGGAGTAGTCAAGGCTGACCAGACATCTGCCTTTCTCCAGGAAACCTTTCCACATGGCTAGCTTGGGCTTCCTCACAGTATGGCAGTAATGGTGGCTGGATAGCTTTCAGCAGTTGCTGGCCTCTTCTAGAAAGATTGTTCCAAGAAACCAAGGCAGAAAGCTCCTTATTACTAGTCTTAGAATTCATACTTTTTCCACAAATCACAAAAACTATGCCACACTTAAGGGATGGAAAATGAAACTCCATATCTCCTTGGGAGGAATAGCAAGAAGTTTGTAGTCCTCTTTAACCCAAGGAGTGATTGCTTTAAAAAATGCAGCTAGGAATCCAAATGGCAAAGCCTAGAAACACTTTCCTTTATACTACATGAGTCCAAGCAGCAGGCACTTTTAAAGAGTGAATTAAGCAAGTTGATTTTTTTTTTTTTTTGAAGTGTGACAGATTGTAGCTGGCTATAGAGCAGCAGGAGGTAGTCAGGATCCACGGCAATGCTATCTGTGTTGAGTCCATACACTTCGGCAGCCAAGGAGGTGTGTCCTGGGGCTTTGCACTCAGTTCTTTAGGCTGATTCTTCTAATAAATGCTGTGGATATTTTCCGTCCCCTCCTCAAACCCCTCCTCTCAGCCCCCTTCCAACTGAACAACTGGACTGCGGCCCTGCTGTCTCTTTCATATTTGTGAATAGTCTCTCAGGTCTGGGAAATCAGATTGTCTCATTTAAATTTAATTTGAATTTCTGTTTGAAGAATCAACCTGAGACATCAAAGGGAATCCAAAAAAATGCACTACAAAATAAAGGATCAAATGACTTCTGAAAACATTGCACTTTTATATCTGGAAATACTGGATCAAAACTTCAGTTTCTTTTATTTCTGAAATTAAAGCGAGACTTAAAAGAATCGACCATGTAAGTATGACATCGCCTTTAACCAACAAACTGATTGTTAAAACCTTATAGGTCCTGGCCATCCATACATGCATTTGCTCTCTCATTTATCCCGAGTCAAACCCTCCCAGTCACTAAGCTTCCACTTGATTTCACGTTAGTTTTTTCTCAAGTCATAAAAAATTAGAGTACAGGTCACAGATGCCTAATTTACAATCTGGGAATAATGAAATTGCCAGTTTATCTACTCTGAACAGACTGAATTTTGTGCTGAAATGTGGCCTTTGAGAAACTAACTTCTCAGACAAAACTTTACCTTAATTATTTGCAGATTTGATTTTTGAGGATCGGAAGCCTGTTTCTGTAACCAGGGCTGAGACCAAAGTCCAGTATAGGTGGTGCGCCCAGGAGGGCATTGCTGATGAGGAAAGACATCCCCAGGGAAAATGCTAATAGGTATTGCAGTTTGGGGTGGAGACAATGATAAGAAATAAAAGGGATGGAAGAAGAAGAAGGAGATTCAGCCGCCATGATTTAGAGGAGGAGCTCCAGCAGCAGGAGATGCAGCCGCCATGACTGAGAGTTTGGGAATCAGCCACCAGGAGCTTTTGAGCTGCCAGTATGTAGAGTTCCAGATTGAGCATTTTTGGAATCTTAAGTGATTTGGGGGCCAGCAATAGAAAAAGTTTGAAGACTTTGCACATAGCTGAGCAACGGAAATTGGTTTTGTTATTGCCTCAGCTGAGGAAAGAAGGCAATGGCCCAGAGTGGGGGCCTTCCTAAAACGCGTGAGTGCAGTCTGTTGGGCCATTTGGCCTCTATAGTTTTTAGTGTTGCTGGCCTGGTGCTGTTCTGGGGCACCACGGCAGCTCTGGGAGCATCTCCAATTGTGTTCTGTATCATCCTCGTGAGTTGGAACCTGGCCTACCGTCCGGCTGCTGCGTGTCTGCAGAGGCAGGAGGACGCCATCTTGGACATGTGGCCTATTGTTTGGAAGAGCAGCTCCATGACCTCAGTGGGGGGAAGACGTCGCCTTCGTTGTTTCTTATTTGGGGCTTAAAGGACTGGACATTGCTTTGAGTGAGGTAAACTGCCATTTCTTGGCTTCAGTGACTCTTTGTTTTTCCCTGGTTTGTTAAATAAATCCCATTGTTGTTGTTCCCTAAGCACGAGTAGTCTTGCAATTGTGGGTGTGGGTGCAGAACTAGGATAGTGACTGGTAAACAATGTGGGCAGTGTCCTTGGCTGATTTTAGTGCCCTCCTACCTTGTATCATTTCCTCTTTTTCAATATAGTTACAGGTGATCATTGGAAGGTTCTGTACCGTGGTGAATCAATAGTGACTGTGTGTCCTGGAGGTGCCTGAGAAAACACCATAGAAAGAAAGGCCTGCTTGGGGCCTCCCTGGTGGCGCAAGCGCTGTGGAGCTGTCAGCAGCTGTGGCGCGAGTTTGATGCCTGGCCGGGGAGATTCCCACATGGTGCAACAGACCTCTCCTTCATCTCTACTCTGAAAGGTAGTTGCTCTGGGCTTGCAATACTCAGAAGCCACCGTACAGTCCTTCCTGTTCTTATCTAGTTGTTCTATTTCTCTTCAAGGAGGCTTTTGAGGTGTTCACAGGCTAGAAATGAGAGACAGTGAAAGAAAAAGGTGGAAAGGTAATACTTCGCCAGAAAAAGGTGGAAAGGTAATACTTCGCCTAGGGTATTACTAGGATCTGGCCCTTGCAGAAATGACCAGACATTTGGGAGTTTCATTTATTTCAAGAGTCATAGCTCAAGTCAGTGATAATAAATCAAAATGTGAATACAGTATCTCACCATGCTTAACATATATTTTAAGTGAACAGAATGCTTCCATTTCTTGTATGAATAATTAACTACTCACTGAAAGTTTGTTTCATGAGTAGAGAAGGAAAGTAAAGGAAATGGGGTCCTCCCTGGTGGCCTAGGGGTTAAGTCTCAGCATTATCACTGCTATGGACCACTGCTTGAGTTCGATCCCCGGCCAGGGAGCTGACCCACACACGGCGCAGCAGACCTCTCCTGTCTCACCTGCTGCTCCCCTTAGTAGTTTACTTCAGTAAAATCCACCTGTTCTGCTCCCCACTCTGTCTCTGGTGAATCCTCTCACCCCTGGCACCTCTGGCCTACACTCCTTTTCTTCTACACAACAATATATAAATAGATAAACAAACAAATAAATCTTAAAGAAAAGAAAGTATAGGAAATGGATAGTTCTGAGAGGTTTTATGAGGGTCTCAATGCTCCATGCGCCTATTAAGGATGCCGTAACTGTGCAGTGTACAACTTGCACAACTATATAGGTGTTGCACTGTCTTATGAATTGTACTGCTTATGTACCTCAACTTAGCTTCTGAACCCCTGGAAAATGTAAATACAAACTGGTAATATACGCTTCCTTAACCCCCTCAATTTCATGTTGAGTTTGCTAAAATCACTAATGAAATTGCTCATTGTTCTTGGCAAAGTTCTTGGCTCCCCTCAGCAGTGTATTTCGGTCAGTCTGCCTGTACTGCTCCCCACTCCGTCTCTGGTGACCCCTCTCACTGCCCCACACCTCTGACCTGCACCCCAGCTAGTATGCATAAATAAATCTTTAAAAATAATGAAAACAAAAACGAAAGAAAGGCCTGCGGTCTGCCCTGGAGAGTGGGCAAATCAGCCAACAGGACGTGACCAGAGCACCTAGTGGATGAATGAATGATTCTCCTCTGTCCCATCACCTCTTTGGGGGCGGGGTGATGAATAACTGGAATGAGTGCTATCTAAACTCAGCCAAGCTCAAAGCCCATACCATTGGCAGAGAAGTTACAGATCTAAGAGAAAAGAAGTTCCAGCCAAGGGTCAGGGTCCATGGAAGGACCACCCTTTGCTGTGGGGGTGAGGGCCTCCTTGGCCCCTTTTCTGTGGACCACACTGAACTGGGTTGAAAGAATCAATAATGAAGAATTAAAATCAAGAATTAAAACAAATGTATATTATTTGCATATTTTTTACTGAGTTAATATTGGTTTACATTGACTGTTTTTATTATAGACCTGTAGACTCCACCCTTAGTGCATTGTTATTTTAATAGAGAAGGAAATGACCAGCTTCTAGATAAAGAGCATAGATAAATGTTGCCCTGGGGCCTGTGGAGTCAGAAAATTTTGTGTTCAGAAAGTCCAGTTGATGGGCCGCTGCTAGCTCCCACTTCCTTCTCTCTGCTGCTCACGAGTTGAAGGAAACGGCTCTCGCCCAGACAAGGGGTGTGGGTTGTTGGGTTACAAGTAGAGCTACATGGAATCTGTCCCCGAGCAAAACAATGTGGGCTTCGGAGTGCCCGAGGGCGCTAGAGCAGTGCCAAAGGGAAGGTGGGCGGGTTTTCCCTTCAACTAAACAGTGAGTAGAACTCTACTGGGGAAGCACGGCTGGAGAGAAGCTTCCAGGCGCTTGGTGAGAGCTAGCTTGAAGTTGACATGGATTCCCACTGGCTCTGTGCCGCGCCCTCCGCCTGGCACGGATGTCCTGGCCATGGAGAAAGGTGGGCGCGTGAAGACAGCACGCCCAGGACTCAGCAACAACAGCAGAGCAGCGCCACGTGGGAAGGCGCGAGCTGGGCATGCTCGCACCCCGGCCGGCCTGTGCGATGGTGTGGGGAGGGGAGCCACACCCCAGCGCGCGTGACTTGATGCAGTCAGGATCCCGGCCCTGAGACTGAGTGTTGATACAACTCACAGAGGGCAGCGACGACCAAGGCGAAGCCAGAGCTGCTTTCAGGACAAGTAAGGTCTGCATGTCGCTCTCTGGCCACCATCGCTCCTGCATGGCGTCCCGCGCTGGCTTGGCCCAGAGGACACGTCGGAGCACACTCTGCGGCGCCTTGTTGGTGAATCCAGTAATAGGAGTTTCTCCCATTTCTTTTGGGATTTTTTTTTTTTTCTAGCTGGTGTTTTAGACTCACTGTATGGATTTTGGTAGTTGTTATTTTACTTGAGTAGTCAAACAACAGAGAATTATCTCCTGTCCTGACTTAGTAGCAACTGAAATTGTTCCAAAATTAGAAAAATATCACGGGGTGACGGAGGAAGCTGAGGGAGGATGGGAGAATCACAATCCCTGCGTGGCCACAGTCCCATTGATCTCTGATGCTTATTCCCACCAGATTTCTAAAATACTGGGCAGTCTCACTCTCTTTTCTTTCTAAAGACAAAGAATAGTAGAGTATTTTTCTAACTAAAAGACAGGAATTGTAGTTTATGAAAAGCTATTGATTTTGATATATTCAGTCAACCAACATGCCTTTCACTCTGGCCTGTGCCTCAGAGAAAATCCTCATCACCTAGTTTTCCCAGTTTCCAGGATTCCACATGGCTGCCGAAGCAGGCAGAACACAGATCATCACTCTGTGCCATTTCCCTGCGCAGAATGGCACGGTTGCAGCTAGCGCCCTCCAGAATCTGGATTCTCCTTCTAATTATCCCAAAACCCCTTCCACCCTTAAGCAGGTCAACAACATAGAAGCCTTTATCCTCTTCCCAGTAAGACTTTCTCCTTCTCTCTCCCACACTATTTGTAGCCACTTTCCCTCCTTCCACCACGATTTGACCTTTAAGTCTTGGACAAAATCTCACCTCTTCTGTTCTTTTATCAAAACATTGGCTAGACACATTCTTAATGAGTAGTTCCTACAAATTACACACTGGGATGACTTTTTTTATTTCTCACCCAATTTAATGGTTATTAAAGGGACAGAATATCATGTGTTCAAAGACATGCACTCTAAACGAGAAAAAGGAATAGGCAAGTATTTTCATAAATACTGTATCATTCTCACGGTGTTGATTTGTGGAAAGCAAGTGATTACAGAGTGCCTTGTCTTCAATATGCAAAAAATGAAGGCCAAATGCAAAGGGATAAATGAAGCAAAATACTTATTTCTCTGGGTTACAGTTGCACAGAATTTCAATAAACCACATCATTATAATATGATAAATAATGGTTTATTATAGTTATTTGCTGTATATACTATTAATATAATTATTTACAATTAACTTTAATGAAAAAAAATAACTATAGTGGATTGGGTTGATGTCTTGAAGTTCTATAGTCTTTATATGCCAAATAACTAGCTAATGTGGAAACATAAATTATTTTGTGCACTATTAAAACACTGAATTTTACAGAAAAATATATTCTTAGTCATGGGATGTTATTTCAACAAAGAAGCTTGATAATGAAATTTTTGAGCAACCAAGCATTGTAATAATGAGCTAATCTCAAGGATAAGCAGGTTAACCATGTAGAATATGTAAGCCAGAAAGAATCTCAGAAGGCAGGGGCGCAGTGAGAATATGAGAGATCAGAGAGAGGAGGGAAAGGCAGATGGAGGAAAGGCAAAGAGAGGGGTGCGGTGATTATGTACAGCAATTGCAGAATGGAAGAGGGAGGTTGGGGAGTAAGAAGAGTGCAAAGAGGAGACAGAGAGGAGAAATAGCAACCACTGATTTTCACTTGTATAAAGTCACTCATTGAGTCTAAGTTGGACATCTATGAAGAGTCAGTAAATCTTTGGACCCTGTTAATAACACATACTTGATGAGGAAACAATTCTTTAGAAGTCAATCAGGTGAACATGAAATTAGAATCGCCTTCCAACTGTTACTGTCTCTCTCTACATATATGCAAGCAAAGCTATACCCCAGAGACAAAATACATGAACTCTGCCCACAGTCAAAGACAGTTCTACAAATAGTTCAAGATTATTTAAATCTAGTTCACTCAGCATATCACTGTCATGCCTTGTATCATTTTTACTGAGGTAATATTGATTTATGAGACACTGTATATGATTTAGGGGTACAGGTGTGTTACCACCCCACATCCAACAATAACAACCCCACCATAGCAATGATAATTACCCTCCATATTCCACTCGGTTCTCTCCCCAATGTGCTCCTCACCCCCATCCTCTCCCTCTGGTAGCCAAGTTTGAGATATTTAAAACACATATTAACTCTATCAAATCTGATCAGAACCAATATATATGAAAGTAAGAAAAATTATACTTACAATTAGTAGAGATGATTCATGAAGTTGAAAGTGAAACACATGATAGTAAGGATTGTTTTTAAGGACAAAGGACCCATCTTACAACATGTCAAAGTAAGTAACCAACAAAGCATATGGAGAAGTGATTGACGAAATTATAAGCAACAACACAAACTAAAACTCCAGAGGATGTGATTAGAAGCTCCACTTCAGAAGCAGAGTTCTTGATAAGACCCCAAGATCTATGAGATTCCAGAGCTCAGGACAGAAAGAAGGAAGGTAGTTAGAGACCCCGGTAGATCTGTGGTGGAAACTTGAGACAACATCCAGGGATGATTTTTTTTTACACAGTGACACATGATAGAAGATCAGTGACTGGAAATAGGATAGGATGGTGAAACAGACCCACTTATTAGAGAGCTAGGAATAGGAAAGAGGTTCAAGTCAATGTGAATCAACTTTTTTTAAAAGATGTATTTTTTTATGCATACAAGAGCTGGAGTGTAGGCTAGAGGTGCGGGGGGTTGGGGGTGAGAGGATTCTCCAGAGACAGATTGGGGAGCAGAACAGGCAGATCTGCTGAAATCCACTGCTTAGAGGAGCAGTGGGCAGACAGGAGAGGTCTGCTGCAGGATGTGGGAAGCGCCCTGGCCGGGGATCCAACTTGTACTGCAGTGGCTGCCAATATAGCTTCATAGGCTGAGGCTTAACCCCCTGCGCCACCAGGAAGGCCCTGGATCAACTCTTTTTAAATTAACTTATGATGATAATAGTGCTTGTAGGGTGATTTTCTGCAAGAACTTTTGGCTGCAATAGTACAGGTACAAAGTGAATGGATGTTTATGTAAATGTTGTAGCTCTTTCTGGGTGAGTATAACGGAGGGAAAGAAGACCTATGGATGTGAGGGTCATTTAAAGGGATGATATGACAATGAGTCATGGGTTCTAAGCCGGGCATGAAGACACGTGAGCAAAGAGTATCTACGTACCGAGCAGAATGACTGAAAACCAAAGGTAAGCATGACTATTCTCAGTCTTGGGAAGCTGCAGAGAATTGGAACCCCTGCTTGTTGCTGGTGAGAGTGTCATGGCCATTTTTAAATGACAGAGACCATACCATGTTATCTCTAAACTCACCTTCCTCTGGAGCATCCTTTACTCTCGCCCCATACCCCACACCTCGGGCTTGGCATGTGGTGGATGCTAAATGACCATCTGTTGAATGGATGAGTGAATTTTTTCCTTTAGTTTTAAATAAACAGAAACAACTGTTCTGTCTTCTTTGACCTGATCCAGCAATGTCTTTTCTGTTCTGTAGGAACCTCAAAGAATTCATTTATTTCGGCTCCCTTTCAGTTTGGGAAATGCTGAACAACTAAGACCTGTAAAGTTTGTACTGTCTTAGGATTCAAAGTTTAACATTTTCATCTTGAATCATTTTTCTCTGGACAAGTTCCTTTTCCTCTCAATGCAAGATCATGCACTGGCTTTGAAAGGAGGGAGACAACCGGATCCTTTCTATCCAGCCATTAACATTTCTTGACTTCTTTGGGAGTGAGTGAGCAACCTTGCATGCTACAGAACAGAAGGCAGCTGTGCAGGTAGGGGCAAATTATTGAGAATGGAAATAGCAGAAATCTTGATGGAGAACGACAGTCTCTGTGTGTCTGTTTGCGAATGCGCAGTGCCGTGAGCTGAGGGGGGTGATTTTCACTAACAGGAGTGCTAATATGATGTATTAAATGTCAGGCCGGCATCGCTGGGTGTGCGTCTCTCTCCCGTGGTACTGCCTGTTTATGCTTATTCAGCCCTTTGAATAATTTAACACATTTCATACTCTAAATTACTCTCAGCAATTTGATGGGGCTTCTGGCAGTTTACTTGAAACACTCAGTGTTAGGTCAACATAGGGTCCCAGCTTCTGCTAAATAGAAGTACTCTGCCTACTTAGGAAAACATAATTAGTTTTCTCGTGGAGCTCATGGAGGGTGGGGTGGGGTGGAAGAGTGGGTGGGGGGAGCCAGGAGGTAGACCCTGCCTGTGTTCATTCTGCTGTCAATCTGGAAAATGCCAGGGTTGCAAGGGTTAAAAATTTAATGGGGACGGAAGCTGGCCTTCAGGAGAAGGAAAAGTTGAAGGGCATGGAAAACAGTTTGTGTGCGCTGTGCAAATGGGTGTGTATGATAAATGACCCTCATTTAGTCAGTACTGACGGCGGCTGAGTCCTCCTTTCAATTTAATCCTTATGTAAAACTGGCCTGTCCGGGTAAGGATGGGCCATGGCGGCCATGTTGGTGCCAGTGAAATGGGGAGCCCCTCTAACGGGGAGCCACTTTCTCCCTTCTGCCATCCTCAGTTTACCTGTGTGGGCTGCAGGGATAATAGGGAGTTTATGTAAGTGTTCCCTTTTTTCCTCCTCTCTCTGAAGCCACAATTTCCATGCTTCCACAAATCAATCTTTGCTCAGGGCCAAAGAGGCACTGGCTTCCTTCGTGTTCTAAGAATGTGATTTTAAGATGTGTTTTCCCTTTACCCTTCTCCCCACTCTCTCTTCTGTGACATCTGGGATGGAAAGGGCACCGACTTTTGTGAGAGGTGAGCGTTTTCAATTAGGGCTTTAAATCTTACCTGTGATGACGCATCACTTCCGTGAACTCCTGAGTATGCTAATGACCCAGTATGCTAATGACCCAGCTGGCCACGTACAACAAAGTGAGGATGCAGAGGCCACGGGCTCAGCTCTTTGTTCGGTGTCAGCAGTGCCCTGATTGGCTGTAGCCACTGGCTTTGAACTCCTCTGCCATTCTCTGGAGATGCTGAAAAATCTTCTGGGGGATTTGAAGAGTCTGACACCTCCAGAGACTCCAGAATGAAATGTTTGCTTATCATTCATTTTACCCTCTTTGAAATAGTCTGAGTCTGCATGGTAACCTCAGGT
This sequence comes from Scalopus aquaticus, assembly GCA_004024925.1. Lineage (NCBI taxonomy): Eukaryota > Metazoa > Chordata > Mammalia > Eulipotyphla > Talpidae > Scalopus > Scalopus aquaticus. The sequence continues at coordinate 84,679 of PVIJ01006609.1, forward strand.
CAAAACTATTTGGGGTGGTGGAAACTCATGATAAACACATGCTTTTGAAGGTTAGAATGCCATCAGTTTAAGCACATCAGATTAACCTTTGTATTAAAACTTTTAAAAAATCCTCCAAAGTGTCAGGAGAACCAAATGTGTTTGTACCTGTATCTGTGCACGCACGCATTAATCATGTAAGTACATCCAAGCACAAAAAGAGAAAGCCTTGCCTACCAAAATACATCAATGTTTATGTAAACTTACGGTTTAAGAAATCAATTATATTTTGAATAACTAGCAGACCCCCAAACTGCCCATATATCATCATTTGCTACAAAAATAATAAATATTTCATTCTCTATCTGAAAGTCTATGCTTCATTTCTATCAAGAAAGGGGGTATTCATATTTTCTTATAAATTAAATTGCTAAAGTGTACCATTTCTATGGAGTAAGGCTCTTGTATAGCTGTCACTACACATATTTACTGAATAGCATTAAAATACAAAGATACTTTCTTTCCTGACATTGCTGTTCTGTATTGCTTGGACTTTCAACAACACAATTTTATACCTTTGAACAATACGTATTTACAGTTTCCCTTTCTTGACCCAAAAGGTACACTGGATATATACCATACCTTTATTATATTCTTTTTATTCAAAGTGGCCACATTTTACTATCTCCATAAACACACTGTACCCTTTAGAAAACTTGTATCTTTGCCTTACTGTTCATTTTGTATGTTTTTCTTCCAGAATAGTCAAAAGTTGTCTCCACAGGGCTTATCATCAAAAAGAGCACTTTTAAATTTCTTCCTCCCGCAAAAGGTTTTCATAAAGCCATTGTTTAGTGGACACATAGTAAGTTAATTTTACTAAATGCCTATGCTACAAGGGACCCCTGCCTTCAGCCCAGCTGGAGAAATAGAGCTATGATTGAGCTTCATTTTTCCCTATTGGTTGTGATGGTGTAATAATCAGCAGGAACTTGACAAATTTGCAGCTATGTATAAGGTGCCAAGGGTTGTGGTGTCTCGGCCTGTGAGGGTGGTGCATTTGCAAGATTCATTTTGTCCCCCACCACCCAGAAAGCAGATACAAGAAGTGCAAGTAGCATATCCCAGCAAGTATCATCCCACTGAATGTACCTGTGCATTTGGTTTGTAGCACTTGGGTAGCAGGTATTGGTGTCCTTAACTTTTAGCTCTTGATCTGAAAGATTATTTGCGCCATGGTTCAAGTTGTCCATTCACTCAGTAGTGCAGCGTATATACCTTCTGCCTGTAAACAATAGAGTTTCCATAAGCAAAGGAAGGGAAAGTCAATTGGCGGTCGATTTTGACTCAGTGGAAAGACACAGCCCAAAGCCTATTATTTTTCCTGCAGTTTGTTGCTAGGTAATGCTTTCCTGCTAGGCAGGGATCTGATGGGCGGGTTTGAGACCAGGTTTCATTACATAATTAGCCTTTGATGTGCTCCACAATCTCACACATCTGGGTTCAGGTGAGTGAAAATGTTCTGGGCCAACCCCTAGTTATGGTAGGAACAGGCAGTGATCAAACAAAATTAAAAAGAACCCAAATCCTGGAAACTTGGCTCCTGGTTATTTTACTGCTAATCTCGCCTTGAGTTCATTTCTTGAAGATTTACGGCCAGAATAAGATGCACCTGTGTCAAAAGTGGTACAGCTTTGTGGCACCCCTCATTCGATAGACACAGTGCCCGTGAGACGTAGGGGGTTCATGGAAAACAAGCAACAGACACAGAAGCTCAGTGCATACAAAGTGTAGGCACAGAAATATATCCAGAAACAAAGAGGTGAGGAATGAAGGGAAGAAAAAGACAGGGGAAAAAAAATGTAAAGTGAACAATACATGAGAAGATCTTCTCTGGCGATATTTTTAAAATTTTTTTTCTTGCATCATTGTAGTCCCCCAACCTTCACCATATTCCCTTGTGTTCTTCCCTCCCCTACCCTCCTTCCCCACCCTTTGCTGTAGGTCTCAGTTTTATGGTCATCTTGCTAGTTTTCACTTTTTCTTCACCTTTCATTTGTTTTTCTATATTCTACATACGAGTGAAACCATCCATTATTTTTCCTTCTGATTAATATCAGCTACTATAATCCCTTCTAGTTCCATCCACGTTGTCTGGCCATATCTTATACTTGAATTTTCAAAAGCATTAATGTTGTGGAAAACTCCAAAGAATAATACAACAACCAACACAGCCCCACTATCCAGATTTAGCTACCGTTGACATTTTGTTGAACAAACAAAACGAGGCATACTCTTCGATGCAGAGAACAGACTGGAGATGACCGAGCCACGTCACGCAGGAAGAATGGGTGTGGGTTAGGGTCATAATCACCACAGTTAGGACAGGAAGGTGCTGTAAACAGGCAAAGCCAATGGGTGACCCAGGACAGACTGGAGGGGGGTTCCATTCCCCGCCAAGTATGCCTGGATGATGCTTCCTGAGAAACTAGCGTCTGGTTTATCAAATGAAATCTTGTTTTTAAGTTTTGGAAGATAATTAAAATACTTTTGTAAGTATTGCTAAAGGTCCAAACTTCCAGCTCTAAGATGCACCAGTCCTAGGGATGCAGTATGTAACCCAATGACTAGTGATCCCTGCTGTATGCTATGCAGGGAAATTCAAAGAGTAAATCCTAAGAGCCGTCATCACAGAGAAATAAGATATATATTTTTGCCTTCTGTTGTATCTCTATGAGGTGATAGGCACTAACCGGACTGACTTTAGTCATCATTTTTGCAAGTCATTTTGCTGTGTAACTTCAACGTATACAGAGATGCCTGTCAATATAGTACAATAAAAGTGGGAAAAATATTGCAAAGTATGGCCACATATTGATAGGCTGTTTCCTATCTTCTTCTACCTAACATCAGTCTTATATTCAAGCATTCAGCAAAAACAAATATTAGTTGAAAGTACCCAAGAACTTTAGACTTATTAGTCTTCATGTAACTTTAAGACACACAGATACTTGCCTTTAAAGTCATGTGTCTTAGGGAGTGGCACAAAACCTTATTGCATAACGGAATATATTAATTTCTTCTTCCTGGGGCCAGATTAAATGGACAATATTAAAAAAAATCTTTCAAACTCAATTCAAAACTTGCCCTAAAATAAACCATTCTTAAGACCTGATGACACCTGTCATTTTTGAAAAATCCTAAAACGAACAGGAATACTCATGGGGACATGGAATATTCAACTTAAAGAAATTGACGGTGCTCTAAAGAAACTCTCCCACTGTGGCTAAATCATGTTATTCTCCCTTCAGACAACTTTTCTTAAGCCTTCTTTCCCTGGGGCTGGAACTTCCATGCTGAATGACAGCAAATCCTTGTTGCCACAGTTAGCTTTAAAAACATGAAAGAGTAGTTCCCAAATCCTCTTCCTCACAGAGACTAAAATCTGCTTACTGTTCACGGCGCTCAACACTAGAACCTTCCAGAATGATCCTGATGTGGCCCTGTGAGTTGCAAGATGAGGGTTGGAGGTCTCGAGACCTCTCAGAGCATGGAGGAAGGCATGGAGGGCTTTGTGCAAGCTGATGACAACGTGTCTGAAGCAGAGAACTGTCCCCTTCCCAAGGGCTGCACCCCACCCCTCTCCTTGTTCCCCCACACTACCCTCGGGTCGCTTCACCTCTATCGCTCATGATTTCACCTGGTTCAGAAGTCCCTTGTAAATATTGTTCGGGAGGAAGACTTACTTCATAGGAAGTTAACAAAGCACATTATTTTGTGTTCAACTAATAAGTATGTAAATTCACCACTTTAAACCACTTAAGAAGGGCAGGGAGGAGCAAATCTCTCCTAGCTGAAGCATAAATTGAGGGAAGGGCTGAGATGCAGCTCACAGGAGATTTACTTGCTGTGCTAAGAACACATTTTTCCGGGCATGGAAAATGTGGGTGAGTCGGACCTACAGGACAAAAGCAGGAGCCACGTTCTGGGTGGAGGGACTGAAAGTTCAAATTTCTGTCCATCCGGGTCCCACCTGACCCTACGGTCGGTACCGTGTGTGTACACACAGCCTCGGAGTCCCACCCAACTGCAGTAGCCCCAGAGAACGCTCTCTGGGGACGTGGCTTTGATGTCTCCTCCTCCAGGGAGGCTCTGCTGGCCCTTTGCCAGCCCGGGCACCCGCACCTACCTGGTTGCTCTTTCATCTCTGTATCTTTCTTCTTATGTTTTCTTTTTTTCCTCTGGTTCTTTGAGTAGGAGTTATTTTTGTAGATGTGAAAAGAAAGTGTTCTAGGGCCTTTTAGAGAACAGGCGCCCCTGCCTTTGAGCATCCCCCCACCAAATAGGTTGAGCCCCTGTGCTGTCCCCACCCTTTACCTCAAGTCCTTCCTGTCTTGTGTCGCATGCAGAGGACGCCGGTGTGACACCGTGAAGCCAGTGAGGCCTCAGTGGCAGTGCCTTCATATAAAGCCCTTTGATCCTTCACCTTCTGGCGGTCCTTCTCCTTCCTGCCTGGATAAAGAGGGTGAAATCCGGGGACAGAGCCACCACCTTGCAATCTGGAGCGTCAGATGTGACAACAAAATGCCTCTTGCTGAGCTCAGCAGAGCAGAGAGACAGACAGGGTCTGTGAGTCTGTAAGGGCAGAAAAGCACCAGAAGCAGCTTCTCCACAGAGCTGGGCAGACGGGTAGGCGGGAAAGGAGGTGTCCTGGGGCCCTTGGTGGCTTTTCAGGCATTTAAGGGCCTCTTGCAGAGAGGCAGCCAGGGACAGGGCAGGCGACGGGGCCGGGGGCCTGCCAGCCTCCCAGCCCTCTGTGAGTCTTCACTCTTCCAGGCTCTCAGGCATTCTCTCGTGGCCTGTGTTGCACCCCAAACGGTCCTCTGCTCCATGCTCTGTTCTCTCCTGCCTCTGCTGCTTCTGCCACGTCTCCTTCTGCTGCTACTTATAAGCTCGGTCTCTGGCCCAGGTGCGCCCACTCACGCATGCCCACACCCTTCTCCAGGCGCTGCCATCAGCCATGCACGTAGGCCTGCAGGGGTCTACCCTTGATGGGAGGCCAGAAAATCCTGATGACTCTTTCGTTTACCCCACAGGGTCCTTGACAGCTACGGGGTCACCATGGAGGTCTGCCCCGCCTGCTCTCAGGCGTGTGTGTTAGTTTCCCTGCCATCTTCAGCATCTTCTTGTTCTTCTTGAATACGATGTTTTTCATGCCTTAGCATCAGAGCCACTCAGACAGCTCCTGATTCTGCAGGCCGGGGTGGGGCTGAGAAGCTGCTTTTCTAACACGTGCCCTGGTGATGCGGGTCCTGAAGTCGCACTTTAAGAACAATCGGCTCGGGGCCTCCCTGGTGGCGCGGTGGTTGAGCGCTGCGCTGTGGAGCTGTCAGCCGCGGGATGCGAGTTCGACGCCCGGCCGGGGAGAGTCCCACATGGTGCGGCAGACCTCTCCTGCCTCGCCCGCTGCTCCCCTCAGCAGTGTATTTCTGATCTGCTTGTTCTGCTCCCCACTCTGTCTCTGGTGAACCCTCTCGCCATCCCACACCTCTCGCCTGTAACCCAGCTTGTATGTATAAATAAATAAATCTTTTAAAAAAAAAAAAAGAACAACCGGCTCAAGCTAATTATTCTGCTGCTTTTCTGAGCCACTGTGCAGATAGTGGCCTGATTCCTAAACTTCTAGGGACAGGAGGGAACTTGGAAAACCTCCAGGGCAGGGGTTCCCCACCTGTGGACTCCTGAGTGATGAGCCGCAATGAAGGTGGACAGGGGACAACGGGGTGGGGGACG
>PVIJ01006610.1:0-16589 GCA_004024925.1 Scalopus aquaticus
TATCTGGTAGGCAGATGTAATCTTCTATGTCCATATTATTGGGTTCTGAAGAAGGGTTTTCTTTCTGTGGTGAATTGTTTTGAGGGTCATTTGTAATTTTTTTTCTTCCTGTTGTTGGCCTTCTGCTTTGCTCTGATCGTTGCATTCCTGTGCTGTTGGTGCTGGCAGGCATGGTCCTTGGTTCTACTTGCTAGAGGGCTGCAGCAGCTCGGCATGCACGACCAGAAAGTGGGGGGTGTGGCTGTGCGCGTGCAGGCCTGGAGGGCAGGGCCGCGGAGTGTGCAGGCAGCTGGAGGGCGGGCGGGGGCCAGGCTGTTTGCCGGCTGGAGGGCGGCTGTGCGCATGCTCGAGCTGGGCTGGAGGGTGGGGCCTCGGACGGTGCAGGCAGCTGGAGGGCAGGCGGGGGCTGGGCTGTTTGCCGGCTGGAGGGCGGCTGTGTGCACGCTCACGCTGGGCTGGAGGGCGGGGCCGCGGATGGCGCAGGCAGCTGGTGGGCAGGCGGGGGCGAGGCTGTTGGCCGGCTTTTTTTTTTTTCTTCCGGGTTTCCTCAGGTGCCTCTCGTCTTGGTCTCCTGGTCCGGTTTTGTGTTGAGGGGAGGGGAGAGGGGATCTGGTGGTTCTTTCTTCTCCTTGATCAGTCTTTTTAGCTTCTTTCCAAGTTCTACTCACCCATGAGGGTGTTAGATTTATGTAGTGTTTCTGGATCTTCTCTGGGTTTGGCTGATGTCTCTTTATAGGTGGCTTGTCTTTTGGGAGAGTTGATACTAGCGTCCCTTCACCACCATGTTGATGACGTCTCCCTAAGGATTGCCAATATTTATTTTAAAAGACTTTAAACAAGAATCAGAACTAAAGGTTCAAATCCTCATTACTAGATTATTCTATCACCTAAATATTTATACAATATCCATCCAATGTAATATTTATTAAACATCATCAGGTATTAGATTCTGTGCTGGGTATTCTGTGTTGGAATACCCAGATAACCATGGTCTCATGGCAGCATATTGAAGAATGGTACTAAACTTTTAGTTAAGCAGTCAGGTAAGAAAACACATCTGCACAAAGGATGAATAGGTATTGGATTGACCAAGTGGAGTTGGGGCAAAAAGAGCTTTCTGGGCAGGGCAAAAAGCATATATAAAACCCAGAGGAAGATCATAAATAATGTTTTTGCTTGGAGTATGCAGATTTTGGGACTACAGAAGTAGAAATGAGAATATAGAAGCAAATAGGCATGTGGGGTTTTGTAAACATTCAGGCTTTAATCTAGATGGAATGAAGTTTATGTAAGAGAAGATAGTAGCCTGTATTTGGCAAATGATTGCATTCTTTACAGTTAGTCTTTTGTATCTGGCACACTAGACTACAAATATATTTACTCTTGCTTTTTATTTATTTATATTTTACTCATTTCAAAGAGTAAAGTGTTTATATATTTCTTTAACTCAATAGTTCCCATTTTACAATTATTTAAGAAGTCATTATTTCTTTTTTCTCATATCTTGTAAATTATTGTGTACTTGATGCTTTCTGAATATTTCCCTGAAGGTGTCTTTTCTGCTTTTGATATACCTTTTTCATCTATCTTTTGTCACTGTGATTTCTTTGTTAAATTTGAATACAGAGAGTTAATGTTGAGAAAGGCATAATTACGATCCTAGTGAATAGATTTTGTTTCCACAACTATGGATTGCCTGGGATTTCCTGGAAATGACTAATAGGAAACAGTTCGTGCTGCTCAGCATTGGAAGAAAATAAAATAGTCTAAAGACAAACTGTTCTTAGAGAAAAGGAGGCTAGCTGTACAACAATCTATATCGTAGGATTAGAAAAGACCAGCATGGAGCAACCAAAAAGTGCAAAAAGTAATTAAGGGTACAAAAGGCACATAATACATGTCAAGTTCAAAAGAGAAGCTGAGAAATTACAGAGTGAAGTTCAGAGTTTAAAAATGACAGAAAGAGCAAAGGTGGAAAATAACAAAAAAAATTTCATGTAAGACTAAAAGTGCTGCAATATTACATGGAACACAAAAGGTCAATGATCAGCCTACAAAAGTGTCTAATGGATAGCAAGGGTAATCCACTGACTGAGGGTCTTATAGACATTGACTAGAAAAAAGTAAAATTAAATGAATTCTTTGCCTCGGTGCAGTAAAAAAGCATAGTCACACTAAAAAGAGAAATCAATTTAAAATGAAAGAGGTAAAATTGTTCCCTAGAAATATTAACAATCAGTAGGTGGTAAAAAATTGGGAAATCTGAATTCTCATATAGGACCAAATATGTTTTTTCCTAAGATTATTGCTGTCCAAGGTTAATAGTTTGTTTTCAGGTTTAGGAAGCCTTTAAAAAAAAAAGTATCCTGTTGCTTTTGTGTATTTTGTTCCCAAGCTATCAAATGTAGACCACTTTTAATGCTGTCTTGGCTTTCTGTGTGTTAGAGTGTGGACCTGACAAAGCAAAGGAAAATATCAAAAGGGTATATAGAAGCTCCAGCAAGAGAACTTTCCAAATTATCAATTTTTTTTTTTGAGGAAATGTGTTTGCTTTTGGGTGAAGTAGAGATTTGGAGGCATAGGCATTGCTCATTCTAGAAAGTCTTATCTTAATCAGTTTGAGTTGCTGTAACAAAAATATCAGAAACTGGGGATTTTAAACCACAAACCTTTATTTCTCACGGTCTGGAGGATGAGAATTTTGAGATTTGCCAGTGTGTTTCCTGGCTTTTTGTAAACAAGTGCTAGAGAGAGTGGGGGTAGGGGGGAAAGAGAGAGAGAGAGAAAGGGAGGGAGGGAGGGAGGGAGAGAGAGGATAGAGAGAGAGGGAGAGGAAGAAGGAGAGGGAGAGCTGGAGGGAGAGACACTCAGGGCTCCACTGTTTCATTACCTAATTACCTCTGAAAGGCTCCACCTCCAAATACCATAAATACCATCGTATTGGGGATTATGGTTTCAACATATGAAGTAAATTGCATGTTACAGGTAGGATTAGAAGAATGGTGTGCTTGATACAAAAGCACAGGAGTTTCCTGTTACCCTCTTAGAAAGGATTCAGAAATATTTCATATGGTTAAATCATATGAAATTATTGTTTTTGCTTGTCAAAAACAATGGAACATGGACAGCTTCATAGTGTTCAATCTAATATACATAGGTAAGGGGCCCTTTATATTAAGATTGTCACAATTTTTCTATGTGTGTTCTGTTCTTTGGTTAGCCAAGTGTGTTTCTCCATTGTGATTTGAAATTAACCCTCTAAAGCAAAATAAAGAATAAAGGATTTTCCCTGTTCGGGGATATAGAGTGCATGATGGCAGTACTAGGAGAAAAGACGCTGTCTGCGGATCTGGGCACAACAGTGCTCACAACTGAAACAAGGCTAGGATTGACCCTGAGAAAAGGTGCTCTGAGGCATAGCCTAAAGACTAAGTGTGAACTTCCTCATTCTCTTTTTCTAGAAAATAATTACCCTGAGAACTGGCATACATTATTTGTTAGTAGCTTGGGCTCTAGAATCAGATAAACCTTCAGTCTGACTCTTGCCATGGTAAGGAAGTTAGCTGCTGATTAATCTATGCTCTATTCCCATTATTCTTGGGAGACAAGAACCACAAAAGATGGAGTAGATAGAGAAAATGGTAGCACCAGAGGGAGGAAAGGAAGGCAGCTGAAATATATCACAGGAACTAGGGACTCCATGGAGTGGAATGTGAGGAGGAGCTGACCTGAAGAAGCAATGTGGACGGTAAGGAAGTGTGAATCCTCAAGAGTCTGTTGTAGGTTCTTTTTTTGTATAACTATTATATATCTGGTCCTGAAGAAACAGTGATCAACTCTGGGATCACTAATTATGTTACTTTAAATGTAATTATATGATTTCAAATACAATTTTATCAATTCTCATTTTCAGCCTTAACTTTATATTTAAACATTTTTTCAAACATACCGAAAGGTTGAAAGAATATGTGTTTTGCCGTATTTTGAATGTATAACTGTTTGTAGTCTATATGCTATTTTTTGAATGCCTTGAAAATAAGTTGCAGATGTGAGTTTCTGTAAATATTTTATATAATCATAATACCTTCGTAACATCTAATATCCTGTCTGTAGGTATTGTATCTATTTATAATGATAATAACCAGGTTATTTTCAGATTTCCCTAATTATTCAAAAATGATTTATATGACTTTTGAAAAAAAGCAGTGTTCGTATAAGGTTTATATATGTGACTGGTATGTCTCTCTAGTGCCTTTTAATCTGAAAGTGTCTTTTTTCCCCCATGTCATTTACTTTTAGAGGACATTGTAGGATTGTTATCTTGTAGAATATCCCACGTTCTGGAGTTTTCTGATTTCTTCCATATGGTGTTGTTTTCATTGTTCTTACCATCCCTGGGTTTCCTATATACTAAAAGTAGATATAATAACTTGGTTAGATTCAAGTTAGACATTTTTGGTAAGAATGTGACATAGAGGATGTGCTTCCTTCACGTTGTTATAATAGCCAGTATTTAGTATTAGGCTTTCCACTAAAATTCTGTTAAATTTGAACATTTAGTTAATATGGTGATGACTAGATCTATTCATTTTGTAGGTATGGTTATCACCTTGCAATTCATAAGTACTGTGGGCAATACTGTGGAACCTGATACATAACCCAACATTCTTTCACCTAAAGGTTTTAGCATCCATTAGACCCTCGCTTAAAACATCTCATTTGGAGTTTCAAGAATTGTGATTTTCTAGTTTTTACTATTTCTCCTATATTTATTAGCTAGCGTTCTTCTGAGGAATAATTTTCCTTCCTCAACTGGAACTTAATTATGTTTCTTCCTAGAGAAGCTGGGGAAATTCATAATCTAAAAAATAATTATAGCAATTTTGAATGTACAGAAAAACAGAAACATCAACTGTAATGTCAGCAGCCAGTTGAACCAGTATTAACAGTTTGATGTATTTCTTTCCATTCTTTCTTTTTTTTTAAAGTTTAGGATATATATCACAAAGTTTGGTGCATAAATTTTAAATCCATCCTTTCACAATTAATATTATATCATTATTACTTTGCTATGCTGTTTACTATGCTTAATCTTTTGCTGACTGAATACCAGTCTGTAATGAGGATGTAACGTACTTTATTTCCCCATTCCCTTCTAATAAGGGACCATATATACTAGTTTGTCTAGGGAGGTCTTTACTTATGACAAAATTATTCAAGTATCCCCTTTTACTCCCAGGACCTTCTCAGTTTAAAGACAAATTATATAGTCACCTTTCTAAGCACAGCTTCTTCTTCACATGTCTTTCTGCTCCATGTGTCTCCTCCAGGTCTTCTCTCCTCAATCTTCTTTCCCAAGTCCTTTTTAACTTCCCTTCATGCTCAGATCCACCCTTCCTCCACTTGGAATCTCCTCTTGCTATGGGGATTACGCAAATGTCCCTAGGTGAGAGGGTACAAAAATAGTTCTCAATTGACAACTGGCTGAGAAAAATGTTATAAACAATAACAACAATAGCCTCCTTATGTAGCTTATTTGTTTTAATAAGCTCTGAGTGTTTGATAAAAGAATCACTTTTTTGGCATCTGGAAATGGTAAACGATTCATGACCAGAAGTGACCAATAGGTCCATTTGTGTTAAAAATTTTCAACCCGATGCCTGAGGAACATATGTCAATACTGCTATCATACACTCTTCATCCCTAAACAGGTAAACAATTTTCCAATTTCTCTCCAGTGAGTTGTTGGCAATCATTAGGAATTTGTCTGGCTGTTACCAAAGTAGTTTTTATTAATTGTAGTCTGTAAATGATATTGGCTATATGAATTCCATGTGTAGAAACAGTAGGTTAGGTTTGGGTACAGAGAGGGTGCACAATATGTACTATTTTATTCCCATACTTGTATTAACAACCTGTGCAGGGTTAAAAGAGGAACCAAAGAGAGGAGGGATCCCCCTCTTTCTACTTTCAAAAGCTGCCTTCCCCGTTTCCCCTTGATGACTTACACTTTGACGAAAGAAACAGGAAGTGAACAAACTACAGGACGTGGACAAGTAAAGGAACTTAATTTCAAGGCACTGAAAGAAATACTGACCCTCTTTTCAGCTCCCCTCTCAAAGCTATTTAGAAAAAGAAAACCATCTTCAAGCTGTGGAAGTAGACTGCTACCTGTATAGTTTACTTCCATCTTGTTTGGGTACAGGGTCTAAACCATAAACATAGGACTAGTGAGTGGGGTGGGGACAGGCTGGGTAGAGTAACTTCCACTCAATCTTGTGCTAGTGCCACTTCCTGCCACTTGATGTGCAAGTGATGATGGGGTGATGGAAGGAACCTGAGGAGCAGTCCAATAGTGACAAGAAGAGGTCTGGCTCGAATTTAGCAGCTAAGCTCAATTTAGAACCTTATCCTATGATAAGGTTCTTTATTCCAGCATGACTAAACTAAACCTAATTTTATCTAGACTTTTTTCATTCTAAATAGTGAACTGATTGTGGAGGCTCTGAAAGGAAAAGCAGAGAGACACTACCATAGAATCACTTTCCCACCAGAAGATACTAGCCAGCAAAGACCATAGAGAACTGGATCTGAAATACATGGAGGTCTCGTGTATTCTTAAACTATTCTTAAAGTATGAAACTTCATGCTATGTTGTACTCTAAAGTTTTTAAAACATTTTCACAGATAGTAACTCTTTGATCATCACAATTTGTCTTAAAAGGCAAGTCAGGCAGACATCCACATTTCAGAAAGAATAAAATATGACATTGTGCTTTTGATCAGTTTTAGGGAATTAGGAATGGCTACGAGTCCTTTATGCCTACATCAGTGTTGTCTGCACTTTACCCCAATGTAATTCTAGATGTTACTCTGCCTTTGGCCCTTGCTTTTTTTTTTTTTTCTTTTTTTGCTGAGATTTTAAACTAATCCACCAGTGAATAATATTTAAGTGACTGCTTTCTCCCAACTTCACTGTAACAGTTCAGTTTACCCACCATCTTGTCTGAAATTTGGGGTTACCTCTACTCTATATTTTTGTGTTTTCCTCTTTGGTGTCCTTGTGTGATGCTGAGTAGAATTTATTGCTGTACATATATCACATTTTGTGTCTATGATGGCTTTTCAGCTAATGGGTTGGTTATTATTGTGTTTCAACCCCTGTGACCCCGTGTCAGGACAACTCTGCTCAGGGATATATTGCTGAGTCGTAATTTTAAAACCCCCTGGTCTTTTTTCCCTGTCAAACAAACTTGAATATATTGACCAGTGTTGTCTTAAATAGTAGAGTTGAGATTTCTTTGTCAGTAAATGATGGATATTTGAAAAATAGTGTATGCTTAAACTAGTGAATAATCTCTCCCAAAAGGCATCATGAGGAATTTAGATAATTCAGATTTGAGTGTTTAGCGAGTTGTTAATTACATGGTGAGGACAGATTATCTAAGAGAGAATGACCAGAGACACATAACTAAGGGAAGAAAGGAGAAATAATAGCTTCAGTCTCCATGACTCTTTTGTTTGTAGAATACAGCCTATTTTCCAACATGTAATAGATTTTCCCATATTTAATTATTAAGCATTTTGTGTGTGTCTTGGGGGAAGGGTACAAATAATAATGTAAAGAAAGGAGGATTTCTACTTAAGGTGACCTAGCTTATGAGCCAAGAAATATATTTTATGTGGATGTTCTCATGCTTTATGATAAACTTGCTTCTATTTTCTTTTATTAAGAAAAGAGGGGAAAGGTTTTAGGGCTATATACAGAGTGATAACCTGAGGTCTCTTTGTGGGTTCACATTTAAAAGAAAAAACTTGTCATAAAATCATTTTTACTATTGTTTAAATATTTTAAATAGCTTTATAGAGATAGTTTATATTTCATATGAAATGCAACTTTTTAACAAATACAAATTTAAGTTTCTTTTTCTCTTAAAACTGTGTCATGAATATTTTTTCATTTAAATGTGCTCTACAATTGCTATTTTTAATCACTCTACAATTTTCTACTGGATGGAATATACCAAAATTCTTGGAAATTTGAACATTTCCTAAATTTTAAACTGCTCATAAATACCAAACATCCTGAGGTTTAAAATGACAACTTATGTGTGAAAACATATGAATTTATAGCCAACACCTGTCAATTCCTTTTAATATATGTCTGCCCTGTACCTTTAGCTTCAAGATACCTCTGAAATCAGGGACTTAGGATTAATGGCTCTAGAGATAAAAAAAGAAAGTAATCACAGTGTTTCTTGCTTTAGTAACCACTCTTACTATCACTGCTATAAGATATTTGGAGAATCTCAGCAAAATCCAATAGATTGGATGGCAAAAACGATCTGAGCTTTCATAGGCCCCTCTGGACTCCAAACTGAGAACTCCTGAACTTAGTGTAGATACTTGGGTGATTGTGAGGAAGTTAGAAACAAGAGAGTATATTGCTGAAATCAACTTTTTAGACATATAGTTACTCCACAATAATTGGTATTTGGGACATATTCTTTGTTTAATTTTATTTATGAGTTTTTTATGTTTTATTTTTCCTTTTCAATTTATTTTGGTTTCTCCTCTTTTAGTTCATTTCTCTGGGCTCCCATCATATTTTGTATGACATGCCCTCTATTTATCTGAGATCATTTCTTTCATGTGCAGGTCAGACCTTCTTGTAAACTGTCTCACAAAGGTCAGATTCATCTAAACATAGATTCTCTGTTTTTGATCTCTTTTTCTTTCCTATCCTTTATGTACTGTCATTTTCTTCCCTGATTTTGCTTCCCCTCTTATATTTTCTTGGGCTGTTTGCTCCTTCTCCCTTCCTCCTTGACTTTCTTGGGTCATAAGTTCTCTTTGCACTCAATGGTATTCATTCTTTTATGCTTTGATATTCTGTGCTGCCTCTCTCTGTCTCTCTCTCTTTTTCTCATTTTTACTTTGAATCTGCTCATTTGGTGCCCCTGAATTTTTGCAGTAGCTTCTCACACATCCTATTAGATTCATAGAGGGTAGAGAAATTTAAAGTAAAAGGAAAGGATAGCAATTGTAGTTACTGATAAAACTGTGGATTCACTTAGAAAAAGGGGCAAACTGAAGGACATTTTCCTAACATGTTGCCCTGGCTTAAGACTAGAGATACATCTTTGTTTTTAAGGAAGTCCTCTAAAAATAGGTGGGTCTTCCAGGTGTGATTACATATGGGACTACTCTGATTATTTCCATGGGTAGAAATGGCTATTTTAGAGACTTGTATAAGGGGAAATGTTCTAGGAGGCAGATATTTAAAGCCACCTTGCAATGAGTTTTAAAATTTTTACACACATGATAGGTTTCAATATATGATGTGACAAAAATGATTATTCAAGAGCTTTCACCCCCAGCTTATAAGAAGGAAGTTTGAAAGAGTCAATTTGACAAAGCTATTGTTGAGCTATTATTTATATTTGAGCTATCTGTGTTTGATTCTGGAAGTTTACGGGTAGCTGGGCATATAGAGTATGCCCTGATCATAGTCTAACACAGAACTTGCATTCACCCACCAGTTCATTCATTTATGTATTCAACATGAATGAACAGTATTTGAACTTGAACCTCAGTAGTTCACAACCTCACTGTCTATGGGAACTCATGCTTTAGATAAGGAGTTTGAGAATTCACATTTTAAATAGAGAAAGAATAACATTTTTGCAAGGGTAGATGATCTCAAATTGACACAGAATTTTTGAAAATTACTAAGAGCTTTTCATAGTGATCCAAATGACTATAATTGAACTGGAGGATTTCTCAAGCCTCTTTCAATTATAAAAAGTTTTCTGATTTTATTCATGTCTGTTTTATCAATTGCTCACCATCCATTAGAGTCCATATACCATAAAAACATTTATATAACTCAGACAAGATAAAATTGTAGTTTTGTATCAAAACATTACATTTTCTTTTCAGTTATAACAGTTGTCCCCAAAGAGAACTGGACATATGGTCAGGGTTTGTCCTTATACATCAGTGTAGGTTTTGGCTTGAGTAATCATATCAGAATGATTCACCTTTATTCATAACTAGGTATTTAAATTGAAAGTCTGTTGATACCTTGACATAGTCTGAAATGAACTGCTTAGTTGGTGCAATCAGTATGTTTTCCAATGATGTGTAAGTGTTTGAAAATACTAATTACTTAATTAAGTACCAAAAAATAATCCTGTTCCAAATCAAATTTATGTTAGTAAAAGAGAGAGATTAAAATGATTATCTTAGGTCTTCACTAATAGGCTCCACCCACAATATGGCAGAATAGGGAGATTCTGATAATATTTTCCCTGAGTACAACTATAGAAAACTAAATTTTGCTCTGAGAAAATTTCATGAGTTCATTTCCAGTGACAGAAAACTGAAACAAACATATATTGGTCCCGGGTTGGTGACTTGCTGTTGGGCAGAGCAGGGAGAAAATATGGGAATTGTTGCTAGGATAGTGGGCATACAGTCAGCCAAACAAGCTGGTGGGCACGGTTTGTGTGAATGTACAGTTTGTGCAAAGGAATTTTATTCATTGAGTGATAATAAACTTGCAACTTATAAGCTAATGGTGTTTACCACCACCAGACCTTCCTTACAAGGGATATTAAAAGTTCTTCTGAAAAGAAAATACAAAAGAACACAAAATTTTGAGCCAGGTGACTAATGATACAGAGTGATTTATGTCTTCTATTTTCTAGTGAAAATGGATTTGGCTAGTAAGTCACTAACCAAAATTGTGTTCAGGACTGCTCAGAAACTCAACAAAGTAGTTTGCAAATACAAAGCAATAGTTATTTATTCTGCTTGAACTTGGATTAATTGTATTTACTCTAAACCCAGATGTAGATTTGCCAACTTTGAACCTGAAGTTCAAAGTAAATTTGATTATTTTAATTTTGTATGAAAAATGAGGTCTATTTTTAGTACCATTTATTGAATTACAGTCATTCATCTTAGATGTTGAAAATATTCCGGTTGTAAATAAATTTTGAGTCAATTTTTTCATTATTCATTTATAAAAATAAATCCTTGAAGTAGGATCACACTTTCAGAGAGAGAAATCCATATCTTGACTTTTATCTTTTACCTGACTTGTACAAATTTACATGAACACATTTTAAGATTTATTGAGTCCAAAATATAGCACATCAACAAGATTGCTTGGTGGACTTAGCACAGGATCTAGAAGCATATGAGTTCCCGTCAAAGTTCTGCACACAACTTCTCTGTGGCCTTCAGTAAGCACTCTGGATTTTAATGTTCCAGTCATGTAATTGGGATTATAATATGTATCTCTTCCATGCCTCACTTGAATGATGAAGATAAATAGATTGGTTTTACCCTACTGGTGAAAAGAAAGTAAATCACTTACTTTTTAAGGGGTTCATTAACTCTTTGCAGCTATAGTTATTTAGTGCTTAGAAAAAGATAGTTTACTAAATGACTCCAGGTTAGTCACAAAAATGTAATGTACATCCCTGAAGTGAGAAATTGTTCACTTCTTGCTGGCAAGAGCACGCATTCAACCTTGTATATCACTTTATGGGAGGCATATTTCATAAATGTGCATACTAGTCACATCCCTTTATTAATAGCTTATAAAAATGCTGGTGAGACTGTACTGGTGAGAGTATATTAAAATGGATTTTACAGGTGGTTTTTTCAAATGAGAAGTAATCTATTGTGCTTGATTTTATGTTATTTAGCATTCCTAATTCCTTTTTTGGGGGAAAATGTTCAAATGAGTTCTAAAAATCACATTTGTTTACATGACAGCAATGCTTGTTCAATCACTGCACACATACACACAGCCCTCACCCACATATACAATCTTGATGTATTTTTTAAATTATATGTTTACAACTATTGTTAAAGTTATATAAAACATGTTATATATTAAATAAAAAATTCTCATACTTACATAACTTAGAAAGTATTGTCTAATTACAAGTCTGAGTACTTTTAGAATACAAGTCTGGCTACATTTGAGTTTTCCCCAATAGTCAACCCCTTCTGTTTTATCAACTAATACTCTGATTTTTGCTGATCAGAGTTGGGTTCAGGAAACAGGTATATTTATTCTTTATTCTAATTTCCTAAACATGGCTTTCTTTCAGGGCACATCAAGCCTTTATCGGGGGAAAAGAATAGGTAAATCAGGTCAAACTGTATGTTCAAGGATAGAACTGGACTCTTTTTTTTAAAGATTTATTTATGCATACAAGCTGGGGTGTAGGCCAGAGTTGTGGAGGATGAGATGATTCTCCAGAGACAGAGTAGGGAGCAGAACAGGTAGATTGACTGAAGTACACTGCTGAGGGGAGCAGCAGGTGAGGCAGGAGATGTCTGCTGCACCATGTGGGAAGCTCCCTGGCCGGGGGATTGAACTCATGCTGCAGAAGCTCTGGATAGCTTCATAGTGCTGAACTTAACCTGTTGCACCACCAGGGAGGCCCAGAACTGCACTTTTAATGGAGAGCTTAATGTAATATATACACATGATATAGTATATACGTATGTTAAGATTTAATGATGCACATATAAAACTTACAGTGTTATAATACAATATTATTTCCATTGAAAAAGAATTGATCAGATATATTGTTTTCAGCTACTAGAATTCTTTGAGATACCTATTTGAAGTTCCCCATAATAACCATCAAGACAGTACATGTTAATGTGTTTAGCCCATGGGGATATCCAGTACATCTAAGTTTTCATTCTCCTTTGTCTTTAAAACATCTGTATCAGGGATGTGATATTCATGAATGGCTTGTTGAATAGACTCTGGTCTCTTTTCCTTTTCCAAGTTTTTTACCCATAGTGCTATTCTTTCTCCATTCCCCAGGGTTTTATTCACTGAGATATACATTTCAAAACTGAAATCTATTTGTAGATTTACCTTGTTGAGTTTGGGTAATGCCTGATTTCCTTTGCCCAGAACATAGTTGCAATTTCTGCTGTTTTAGTACTGTGTTCAAGGTAACCTGCTCTACTAAACCTTCCATAATCGTCTTTTTGAGTTAGATATCCTTCTCTCAGTGTTTCTATCAGTGTTTAAAATACTGTAATTGTTTGTTCTCTAATTTGCCTTATCTGCTAGGCACTGAATTTCTCAGACCCTAAATTTCATCTCTGTAACCCAGGGCTTAGTGCAAATCAGCATTCAATAAAGTATTTACAATTCAATAAATAAAATTGTATTTACTTCCTTGTGTTAACATCCCAAATTTATTGTGCTTTGGAGTATAGGCATCTCACATCATAATTTCCTTCCTTTGCAAATGGATTTCTCATGTAAATATTTGGGTATCCCATTCATTGGGAGTCTTCTTCCAATATCATTTATGTAATCCAAAGGAACTATTCTATTTTTATAGTATTGACTAAACATTTTTGCCTTGCCACTTTGATTTCCTATTTAAAGCCTTTCTGATCAAAACTGTAAAGTTTATTGGCAAACATTGATTCTCTGTTCTTGTGATATGAGTGTTTTGTCTCAACCATAGAGTTCATTATTTTGATATCTTAAATAATCTCAGAAATCCAAAATACAATTCTGTAATTGTAAGCATGCAGCGAAAAGGTACTTACTGATGTCTAACTGTTAAGGGGTGCATGCTCTAAAAGGGTCTAGCCAGCTGTGTGCACAAAGGCAAAGAAAACAAACTCTTAGGATGTTCAAATAGATCTTCAGTTAGTGTGAGTTCAAAAGGGTGTCAGAGAAGGTGAGGTAGAGGAAAAATTGTTGCAAATAACTGGCTCCTGATCAAAGTCTGAAAATTACCAATTGCCTCATGAGCAAAAACCCCACAAAATAGGTTTAGCCCAAAGTGGGGGTAGCTAAAGTCTGACAGCTTGCCAAAAGTCTAAGGCAACTTCTGTCAGGGTACCACAAGAGATCGAGCAGGTCCCAGAGATTTGGGCCCGAAGGGATCTGAAATTCAAAATGTATCATATAATCCACCATCAGGAAGATTATGGCTCCCATTATCTCTACTAAGGACAAAGTGCAGCCTCCCATGTGTCTCTTCCCCAAGTGTCCTTCCTTCACATGTGTCCACCAAGTATCTCCTCCTCTCCTTCATTCCATCTCCAAATATAGATCTACTTAACAACTGTCTGTCTCCTGACCTCACTTAGGAAGTTTGGTTCATGGTGTGCTGGGAATTATAATCCAAGGCCACTGCATGTAAGTGGAGTGAGGAAAATGGTCCACATTCACTGAGTTGTGATGCCCCTTCCCTTTTCATGGACACACATCTGTAGCATAATCTTACAACCATTCATTTCCCCCCCTTTTTTTCTTTCCTGACTCAAACTGAGTTCCCAAAACCTCAAGTTTCCTTATCCATGTACTTTCTAGCTCTCTCTTGACAGTGTTTTTCATCTCACTCTGAAATCCCAGCAGTGAGACATGGTTTAGTGCTGTGTCCCAGAAAGACCAGCAGCTTCTGAGCTACTGTGTCAGTCTATCCTAGTCACTTCCATAACCCATACTGGGTAGTATCCACTCCCTCCAGTTCCAGCTTTGTCACCACCATCATGGCATCTGTTTCCTCCTATTTTTTCAACAATGATTTACTTAGATTCCTTTAGAGGGCCCAGAAAAACCCACTGTGGGTCAAAATCTCAAAGGTGTGACATAACTCATGTACTTTGGCATTTTTTTACCCTCTTTCCTAATTCTTATTAATTTCTCTCTCAACAATGATTATGATTCTCAGAATATATTATTTTCTTCCTGTGTCTAGATGTTTCTTTATCTGAACATGGAAGTAATCATTTTCTTGATAAACTGGGGGATACAGAGGTATTTGTCTAGGTACAGAAACATTTTATTTACTGTATGAGGCAAGGAAGATAATGCTTTGCTTTAATTTAGGACTTTTATGGTCTGTCCACATTGATTTTACTTGTACTAGCTTCAAATAAGTTTCCAGTATTGGCAAATTCAGATTTTTAGTCAAAAGAAAAAAGACAAGCATTTCTGTGGTTGTTTCTACATTTATCTGTAAAACTTGGAAATCTTATAGATATGAAGTTAGGATAGTGATTGTAAAACTAATTTTCATTATTTCTATCTTCTATGCTATTCTTTCAACAATGTTTGTGTTGATATATGTGTGTATACATTTTGAGAGTGCATATTGATGAATTATCACGAAATGATCACATTTATCTTCATCAAGAAATATGAATTTTCATCCCTCCCACCCCAGATTCCTGCAGTGCTCCCTCCCAGTCACTGTCACTTTATTTAAATGTAACTATTATTTTAAATTCTAACATCAATGACTACCTTTTTTATTTTTAATAATGCAAAATCAAAGTGATAAAAATGAGAATCACCCATTTGTAGAGTAAGAGGAACCTTGGGGAAAATGGATATATTCTGTATATTAATTGTATTTATCTTGAGAGAACTTTATTACACACAAACATACATAACAAGTTGCATTGCCAATTTAGGCTCACAAAAATGTTCCATCTAGCTTGGTTGGTTCATAAAAGTATTCACAATGAATCATTGAGAATTAACAAATGAAAGGATTGGAAGACAAATTTCCTCCCTCAATGTATAAGGGGAAAAAACATCCTGAGAAACGAAATGTAGGCTTTGAAAAATTTCCCTTTTATAAAATTATTCTAAAGGATCTCCTTGGCACAGGGGTTAAAGTCTCAGCCCTATCCAGCTATCACCAGCCACTGGGGCTTGAGTTTGATCCCCAGACAGGGAGCTGACCCACTTGGCACAGCAGACCTCTCCTGTCCTGCCCGCTGCTCCCCTCAGCAGTGTATTGCAGTAGATCCACTTGTTCTTCTCCCCATTCTATCTCTGATGATTCCTCTCACCTCCCACTCCAAGCATCTCTGACCTACACCCCAGTTCTTCTATGCTAAGTAAATAAAATCTTAAAAAGAAAAGAAAGGAAAAAATATTCTAAGTACATTCTTTCAGATCTTTGCATCCCCAACCCCAACCTACCCATCTGGACATAAGAGACCTTCTCAATTGTTTCTCTGGTGACTCAGAGTACTGCTGAGCCAGGACCACAGTCCATCAGTCTGATGGAACATTATTGTTGGAGGAGTTCTGGAACCATTCATGTAGTCACAGTCTCTCTCTTTGTAACCTAAATATTATGGCAGCTCAATAAATGTCAGTATGTTTGAACTTATTTTTACAAATGAATAGTTTGAACAGAACACACACTTCAAAGGTTTTTAGGAGTTAATGCATTTTTTAAAGAGAATGTGATTTTACGGCAGAAGAGCTCAAAAGGCACTTCTCCAAAGAAGAAAAGCAAATGGCCAACAGATACATGCAAAAATGCTCAACATCACTTATAATCAAGGAAATGCAAATCAAAACCACTATGAGATACCACCTTACACCTGTGAGGATGGCACACATTAAAAATACAGGCAACAACAAATGTTGGAAAGGATGTGGAGAAAAAGGAACTCTTCTACACTGCTGGTGGGAATGTGAACTGGTCCAACCACTATGGAAGGCTGTATGGCGATTCCTCAGACTGCTAAACATGGAGCTTCCATACGACCCAGCAACC
>PVIJ01006610.1:16689-72655 GCA_004024925.1 Scalopus aquaticus
AGAAGATGTGGTACATATACACAATGGAATACTATTCAGCATGGAAAGAAGATAAACACATGCAATTTGCAGCGACATGGATGGAATTAGAGGGGATCATACTCAGTGAAATAAGCCAGAAAGAAAGAGAAAAATATCGAATGGTTTCACTTATAACAGGACTATAGGGAGGCCAGGTGGGAGAGAGACAATCAGTGTGGGGGGGGGAGGAGGGAGGCAGAGGGAGGGAAGGAAAAGGGCACAAAATGGAATAGAAAACAACACAAGGGACCATGGAGATGGATCACGGGTGAATTGGTGGTGGGCTACCCAAGGGGAATACAAAATGTAAAAGACATAAATAACAATAAAAATATATATTATAAAAAAAGAGAATGTGATTTTAGTACTAAGATTTTGAGTCCACACATACAAATTATTAATATGTATCAATATTATTAAGGAGAAGAAACACTGACATTCTTGAGAGGAGATGTTGAGAAAGAGTTGAGATAACGTGAAAATATTCAGGGATGTCTGTGTTTTGTAACTGTTCTTGTGACAGTGTTATTTTGCATAAAACATAGTAGCAGTGATATCTTTTGTTCACATACCACTTTTAACTTCAACGTGGTACTTTCACTTAATTCTCAGAATACCCTGTGAGATAGGAAAGTATGAACCACAAATGGAAATTAAGCCTCAGGAGATGCAGAAAGATTTGAGGTCCAGTAGAGCAAGTTTCTGGTCAAGCCAATACTGGAACCTGCCCCCTCCAACACCCAGTGCCAGGCTTGTTACATCAGTGCTTGGACTTGTTCAAAACATATGCTAAAGCTCCATTGGGGCAACCTTTTCAATAGTATTTTTTCCAAGTCAGTTTACAGGTTCCCCCCAAATTAAATTTCTATTTTAAAAAGTAAAGGTAAAATTTTATCCGTAGTTTCTTCATGTATGAATTTTAATTGTGGGTCCACAGGGTGATTGGTACTCTGTTAGGCTCATTTTATGTGAGTTCACACTTCCCATGAGGCAATGGTAAAGTAAAATGCTGATGACTAAAAACATGCTGTCAGATATACAGGCAAAAATCTTTTCAGTCCTTTGATCAGAGTTGTTTAGTCTTATTCAGCCACATTTCACCTTCCTCTGCAGGCAAATAGGACATAGAAGGCCCAGAGCTGCTACTAATGTTGAAAGAAGCTCTTTACTTAGAGGAGCTCCATGGGCATTTTGTGTGTGTGTGTGTGTGTGTGTGTGTGTAACATAGAATTTGGCATTTATTAGGTGCATCAAAATTGTTACCTTTTTATTGTTTTCCATTGTTGTTCATTTTTGGACCACATTTGATTTCTGCCCTCAGGTGTAGTCCTTATAAATCTCCCACTGCCACAGCACCCGTGATCCATCACCATCGTCCCTTGTGCTCTTTCCTCTCCTATTTTGACCCCTCTCCCACCCCCTCCCCTACTCTATGCCTCAGATCTATAGCTTCATGCACTGATTTTTATACTTGCTTTCAGAACTTGACTCTATCTGATGCATTGTTTGATCACAAAGAACTTTAGCAATCTTATTCTCATTGTATCCGAATGATCAAATTTGTATGTGTGATTTGGTGTCATTTTATCCATTTTTAGGACATCTGTGCTTAGAGAAAAGGCAGGGTTGTTTTAAAAAAAAAAACAAGAGTAGTCAATAATTTTGCTATATAATGCTATTTTATTAAGCTTTTGGCTTTGGCATTATTCATTGGCATCTGTCATTTCCCTATGCCTGAGGTTTTTGATTCAGATAACAATTCACCAAAGAAACACAATTATTCAATGAGATTCTTCTGTGTAAAAACCTGTAGTGTGAGCTAATTTAGCAATATGTATTTATTTTTTAATTCAGTGGGAATTCTTTTATTGAGTGATCTCATTTGCAGGCGTGTGGCTATACATCAGTTCTATTTTGCAGCGATGCGGCAGTTTACTAATGGTTAACAAAATACACCATAATCTCTCCTTGACTTATGAAATTCATGACAGTAAGATTTTACTTCTCATAGGTTCTACTTGATCATGTTTCTTTCATTATAATGAGAAAATGGATGTGAAACCACTTTGAACTTTAGAGGATGCTTAGTAAACATTAAAGTATTGCTATTATTGTCAGTTACGCCAACAGAATGCTTACCCTAATAATACAAGATAAACCTGAAAAGGGAACAAGATCTGGTATCTTTAGTTTTGTGCAAGTTGAGAGAATGTGGTAACAAAATCTCAGCTGACAAAGAAATATCTGATCCATTATCTATTTTGCTACTGCCTTTTAGGCTTTCAGTTCTTGGCAAAGGAGCATGAGATTGAGGAGGGGCGGAGGAATCAAGAGATAAGGGGGAAATAATGCCCTGAGAGACTCTTGCTGAGATGTGGTGGGGAGCCTGGCTTTGTCTCTCCCTCTCCCTATTAATCTGTACTTATATTGCATTTTTTGATGTTCATTTGAGTCAGTGACTGGAACCTTTTAGTAAATTAAATTTTCTTGAGTTACCTTGCATTCCAGTGAAACTACTAAATTTCTAAGGCTCATTTAATACTCTGAAATTAGTATAGGGTGAGGAAAAAGAATCAGCTGGGCTCTTTGTGTCCAACTTTGCCCTAAGCATTTTGTATATGTTGTAAGATTGTTATAGTAATCATACAAAATAAGGTAGATTTTCCCCATTTTTCATATGAGGACAAAGAGATTCCAAGATGAGAAATCTATTGTTTAAGATTCTATAAGTAGTGAATGATAGAGCTGACATTTCATGTTAGGTTTCCCAGAACCCCTTACCCAGACTTTTACCCTATAACTATCGTACTGACTTTGAATTGAAATGTTAATTGATTTGGTATCTTCAAGTTTTTTCACCAATGCAATTTTCTCTGATTTTTACCAATAAATCAGATTTGTTGTATTGATGAACACAAATGACTTGCTTCATTTTACAAATGAGCTTCAGAGTGATTTATGAGTTAAGGTACCAGCTTTAACAAAGAAGCTAAAAACCTGTTACAGTTCTAATATAATGGAAGTTTATTTCTCTTTCATATAAGGCAAAAACAAATTTAAAAACCCTAATACTGTAACTTGGTTGGGCTTGAAGCAGTGACCAAGCCACGTGGGAGCCTCACATTTGGTAAAGCCTCCCTCTTCAGCTTATGATTTCCAAGATTGTGCTGCTAGAAGGAGAACAAAGGGAGAAAATACAGGCAGAGATCATGTCTGCTCCTGTTTTGGAGAGCACTAGCCACATGATCCTATTTAGTGGTAAAGGGGATTGGCAGGTAAAATCTCTGGCTGGACAGCTGCAGGGTTAGTGGACACATGATATGTCTTGAAGGCTTTTGCATGCGACAGTTTTACTGAATGTTTTGCCACTGACCCCACGAGCCTCTATCTTTCCAGCCTTTGTTATTAATTCCTCATTATTCACTTCCTGGCTGTATAAGCTGATGACTTGTATTTCTGGTATTTCCTAAAGCACTACTCCATTTTAAAGAATGATTTTCTGTATTGATTACAAGAGACTAACTCTTGGACACAAAAAACCTTAGATTTGTCATGGAGTTTATTTCTTGCTGAAATAATGGTGATGTGCTACAGTAGTATATGTTTGTGTCTTGTGGGTTGGGGAAATCAGGTGGGGGGGGGCAGTCTTTTGAACATCTTGGCATTATTGGCAGTTTCCAAGATCACCTTGGCATTGACAAGCACACAGGGTTTTATGGACAGAGCCTTGTAATACTGCCTGTCACTTCTGTTCATATTCTACTGGGCAGAACTAAGTCACATGGCCACGCCCAATAGTAAGGAAGGCTGGAAGGTGTAGATTAGATGTGTGCTCAGGAAGAAGGGGCAATGGTTTGCTGAATAGCTATTCTCAATCATAGTGGATAATGATATTTAAAACATATTTACATCTATGTATAAATCTATACATCTCATCTGGCCTCATCTACACATCAGACAATCTGGCCTCATCTATACATCTGACAAAAGACTAAGTGTGTTCACATGAACTGAAGTATTAAAAAATATTTCTGCCATCCCATAGGCAGAAAGAGAGGTAGAACAGCGAAAAGCTACCTAATAGCAGCTAAAAGTTCCCATGTCTTTGAGTGTAAAAATTATATTGACAAATATGCAAAGCATTAGGCAAACCTGTTTTGATCTATTTACTGTTAGTAAAAAGTTGATTTTCAGTGTACTGCAT
Organism: Scalopus aquaticus; assembly: GCA_004024925.1. Lineage (NCBI taxonomy): Eukaryota > Metazoa > Chordata > Mammalia > Eulipotyphla > Talpidae > Scalopus > Scalopus aquaticus. The sequence goes on from PVIJ01006610.1 coordinate 20,915, forward strand.
ATAATTTTGTCATTTGAGAGAGGAAGTGTATCTACAGTGTATATATATCTCTGAATGAGTTCTCTCATCTTGAAGATAATCCATATTTGTAATAAAATTCATTCCATGGAAAATTTGCATACCTGCTGATTTAAAGTGTATGATTTTGATAATCATATGTATGGTCTATTGAGTGTGTCTGACTTTAATTCCTTTGCATGGAGAAACATGGATTACTTAGTTTCACTGCATTATTAAATAGAAAATATTTTTGAAGACTAAAATAAAAATAACTACTAACATCAAATATCAGCATCAAACCTGAAAATTGCTATTATTTTAAGGAAAATAAAAATTTAAGAGAATAGAAAGAAGGCTGTATTTCCCTACACATAGTTCTAAGTGCAATATGATTCAAATATGGAAAAAGGAATTTATGACTAACTTGACTTAAATAATATGAAATTTTAGGAAGATGATGCAATTTCAATAGTTTATCATCAGAGTTTAGTGCTGATTCCTTGATTTAGGTATATTTAAGACTAGACGTGGAAAAGGGAAGTTCACACTGAGCAATTCATTATACAATTCATTACAATTTCATTATATCTGACCTATTGGATCTATAGGCTCCTCCCAAAACAAAGGTGTTAAGAAATATTTCTTGAATAAATGAATGGCATGTTTGTGTAATATAACTGATCAGATTGTCAGAAATAGAAGTCTTAAATTTATATATAATCATGAATTAGTTTGTACTCTTATCCAGTTCCCTGAACAGAATAACCTTAGCAAGCTTTAAATACTCTTTGGCTAACATCCTTCTCATCATGTATGTGTTGTCTAGATTTTAGTTTTTCATTTTTTAAACATATAAAATGAATTACTTTGTGTCATAATTATAATTACTTATAGCTATACTAAAAAGAATCAGTTTCCATGGTTATCATTCTTTATTGTGAACACTATACCTTAAGTAATTGTTTTGCTTATAGGATCATTTGCTTTATGCTCTGCCATTTTATGTTGGACAATGTCACTATTTATCTTCATTCATAGATGGCAGTTTAGCTTGGTATAAATTTTTGGAAAAAAAGCTATTTCCCTTAGGATTCTGAAGATGTTATTATATTAGTTTTTGGTCTCTCTTGTGGCTGATGAGTTTGTTGTAATCTAATTACTTTCCTCTGTGGTTAATCTGTTTCCTCTCTGATGGCTTATCTCATTGCTGCTGATTTATCATTTATTCTTAGAATTTTGTCAGTTGTTGCATAATGTATTTTGAGGTTGTATTGTTAGCCACAGGTATGTTTATGTACTCACTGGCATATAATTATTTCTTTGTTCTGGTTGACAGCTTTCTTGGATGTGTAGTTTAAATGCCATCCAGGGTTAATGTAGTGGGCAGGGGTATGATAAGACACAACTAAAAGCTTAAGAATCCTCTGGTATTTTCTATGTATTACTCTTTTAGTTTCAAGGCTCAGATATTTAAGACAAATAAAAATGGGTACTTTATTTATCCAAATAATTGTAAAGCACAAGGATGAAGCTTTAATTGTTTGGAATCAGGGCCTTAAATGCTTCCATCGCTTTTTTTGCATCTCACATTTTGTCTTTATTTTCTTTTACCACAAACAGTTCTCTATATGACAAGAATATGGTCTTTGGCATTTCTGGATTTAAATATGAAAAGATTTATGAAGTATGAAAATATTATAAAGGGTACTACTTTGCCAGCTCCAGGAAGAAAATTCTTATGGAAGGATTTTGATCTTTCCAACTCCAGATATTTGCCCATCTCTTGCCAGTCCACTGTGCCCAAATGACTGGATTGAATGACTGACCCAGTTTAATATGCTGACAGTGTGGTCAGACAAGGTTGAGGTGGGATTTTTTTTTTTTTTTTTTACCAGAAGGGGATGGGAGAGGTGCTGAGTGGATAGAGGCAATAGTTATTGGTCTTTAATCAATATCAATACCTGACAGACGATAAAAACTTTTTTCCTACTTTCCCAGATTAGGAACATGACCCTTCCTGAATTATAATCCTGTTTTGTCAATGTATCTCTGTCATTGCTCTTCTGGCAACTCCCATAGCTTTAGCTATGATTGTTTAGTCATTTCTTTATATGCTTTAATTACATTTTATATTTCCTTTATAGAATTTGTCACCTTGCCTTATATTTTATGTTGTGTCCCTTATTATGGTGTCATTGTGGTAAGGGATGGTTTCCTTTTCATTTTCATAGTTTTCATTTATTCAATCATATATTCATTCAACTAAATGTGCCTTCTTTGTGCCAGATACTCCAATTGTTACTGGGCAAATATGGACACACAATAAATGTCTTCTTGTAGAAACCTTCTTGCACACTCTTAGAAAATACTTCTGTTGTGCTACTAAGATTTTGACAGGCTAGATCCTTTCATTTCATTTTCCTGTTATTGTAATTTAAAAGCACAAAGTCTAGAGAGTGAACTTTGAAATATTACACATGATGTGCAGTTCAAGAGAATACATTTGGCTTGGCTTACCAACTTCCTCACAGTGTTTTGAAATGTGACACTTCAGGGATAAGGCAAAAGAGCAAAGCAGGCCAAAAATCTCGACAGATAACTGTGGGGCCTGATACATCCTTGTTTTTTATTAAAACAGGTAGCATACCCATTGTGTTCCGTCAGCTACAAGCTATTTCAGGATATTTTTTAACAATGTGAAGCCACTGAAACAAATCCCAGTGTTTCTCAGGGTAGCACTAAATGGGAAAAAAGGGTAGAATAAAAAATGGAAGACATGAAAATCCCATATTCTGTCTTCTGACCACCATTTGTTATGATCATTAAAACCATAGTATTGCTGTATCGCTTAAGAAAAAAAAATCACTTTTATTTAGAAATAAGCAGCTGATGTTCTCAAACAGCCTGATATTTTCCTGCAGACCCTAATACGTTACCAAAAACTTAATTAACACAATGTGTGTAAATACATATGAGTTTGTTACTCTCTGCACTGTAAACATTACACATTTTTATTTTTTAAGGATAGTGTGCATTATTTGGGCTGGGTAGAACTAAAGTGTCATAGAGCCAGGAAACACCTTAAAAAATAAAAAAATTATATATTTTTATCCAATAAAGTTATCATTTTCACTTTTTTGATAATATGCATCCTGTATCTTATATACATATTGTTCTTCCTTTTCTGCTTATTAAATTTACACTCATTTTTCAACTGTAAGTCATAAGATAACCCCAATTCACATGATTTAATAAGAAAATATATTATGGACCCTAGAGTTTCCTGCATTAGTTAACTTAAATCTCATTGATATTATTGAAAACCCAGGCTCTTGACATTTTAAAACTCCTTGATCTTTAGCATATAGGTTTTGACCTCAGGCTAATTTAGTTTATGGCTGTAAAATAGGTCATAACCAGTAACAACAATGTCCTGCAAAAAAGGGTAGGTCTTTTCCTATGCAACCATCTTGCAGAGTGGAGAAGCCTTCCCTGCAATCCCCGCTGACCTACCCTCACAGCCCATTTGCTAAGACTGGGCCACATGGTTCTGGCTAGTCCAACCATGGAAAGGGGAATGGAATTACTATGATTATCTTGGATTAACAGAACTTTCTTTTGAGGAATAAGAGGGAAAGGTGGACACTAGACAAAATCAGGGCTCTGCCAACAGGAAGAAAGGGGAAATAGATAGAGGTAAATGGCTCTTGGTGGTGCTTATGCTCACCTAGAACATGCCTCTCCTGATTACCCAGATGGAATTAATTTTTTCTTCTCTGTGCTCCCAGAACACATTTGAATGAATGGTTTAGTTCTGTAATTTTTACTTTAAATTACTGTTAATGTTTCATTTGTAGTTTATCCACAATTTTATACCCCATTCACGCCCTATGCCAAATTTCAGGTTCCCCATCTTCCAAAATAGATTCCAGTGTTTAATATTGCTGTTACAATTCTTTATGGGCACATTCTGTGTCAATAGCAATATCACATATATATGGAAAGGGGAATGAAATTACACAATACATATATAAACATACTCTACACACACACACACACACACACACACACACACACACACACACACCTCAGATCTCATTGTTAGATACTATTCCATCCTATCTTGCCTCTGCCTTCTGCCTATTGGGAAAACATACAGGAATGGAGTGGATGTGGTCATTAGTGCTGAAGGGTAGAGAGAAAATGATGGAAACAGGGAGAGAAGCTTGTATCTAACGTGGGGAACACATCTTAGTTTTGGGAGTAAACAAAGTCTTAACAATATTTTAAATCATCTCTTAGAAATTATTGCCTGTTCATTGAGCAATAGTGGCGAGATTAGATGGGTGAAAGCAGTGGGGATGAAGCAGGAGTTGAGTAACAAATCTCAATAATTATCTTTCATATGTTGACCTACAATGTAATGTGAAACAGTTTGGAGAAAAATGCTCTTTTCATAAATAGTAAGCACTACTTCTATAGAGAAGATCAGGCAATTTCATATAATTCACAAAGATAACCCAAATGCCTTCATTACAGACATAACCAATTTTAGGTGAAGAAATACATTAATATCAGTGGTTAAATGTAACAGTCTGTTTAAGTAAGTAATTACTATAAATGATAATGATTCTTCATTTTCTTAGATATCCAATGCATTATTCATTCTCCTTTCACTGAGCTATGAGAAAAACAGAGCTATTATAGGTTTTATTTAGTGATTTTTAGAAAGAATGTATTATTCATTAAGATAATAGATGAATATTAAATGGAAACATTGTTGCTTCACTGTTTATTTTTCCTGATGTTTTATTAACCTTTATTGTTCCTTTGTTGTTATTTTTTAACATTTTACGATTTAATGTCTTCATGTGGATTTGAGGTTTTAATGAATGTGAATTTTAGTATCCTTATGGAAGACTGAATACCCTAAAGGGAATTTAGAGAGTAATCATTTATGGGGTCTCTTATTCTTTCTTTAACTTTTCATACGGGTTAGTGCATAATGAAGCTGAGTAGAAAATTAATATTTCATCTTCAGTAGTTAAGAATGATTTGTTTTGCTTATTAAAAGCAAGTAAATCTATTGTTAAAAACGTTGGAGACTTGAGTTATTGGTTCTTTACTATCCTTCCTTGAATATTAAAATCTACTTATTTTAAGTCTGCTTCTTTAACAGTTATCTATATCAGTTATTTTTGTTTTCTTGAGAAAACATTCATTTGTTTACTCCATCATGAAATGAGATGTGAATAAGACACTATTGACACAGTTAGACCATTTGGTTTAAAACTCCTACCTGTCAAAACATAGATAACCCTCTTTAATGCAGCTTCTGATTTTTCAAGGGCTTAGATTAAAGAAGCTCTGTCTGAGCGAACAGACAAATAAACAGCTTAGCTATATACCTTTGTATCCTATACACCATGGTCACAGGATGTACAAAAAAAATGACAGCGCATGTGGGAGCTGATGTTTCTCTTTTCCATCCAACAGTTTTGGTTGTAAACAAACTTTAATCAGTGAGGAAAGAGTTATGAGTAGAAATTTTGAGAATATTTTCAGGCCACTAAAGCTTTCTATCCCTCCCTTCCTCACTTGCATTAATTTTTATTGTTTGTTAACTCTAAATTTACAGAAAAAAAATTCCGGGCTTATTTTGACTAATGAATTTTGACTCATTTTGGATTGGAATACAGCTCACATAGTTTTAGATTTGGTCTTAGTCAGCTATCATAAACATTCAACTTAATTGTACACATTTTTAGCAAGCTGTATATATGTCATCAGATCATTTCACCACAGAACATATAAATTAGTGCTATAATTACAGGGAAATGTCACATGCATCTCATTATCACATAGCAGAATTTGTCTCAGAGAAATAAGTAATTTCATTCTAAAGAAAAGGATAAAAGTTCAAGTATTTCAAGAGACTGCCAACACCTTAGTGCATAATTGAATAAGAATGAATCTGGAAGATTAACTATGAGGGGAATGATTTTTTAAAAAATCATTTATTTGAACAATCCTTTCCAGATTCAGATAGAAAGTGCTCTGTACTTTGTTCTTTTTTAGACATGACCAAAAGTCAGGAGAATACCTTGCCCCAAGGGCCTCACAGATAAGATTAGAGACCAGTGAGAGCTGAATCAACTCTGTAGATAGTTTGTGTGGAATACTTCTCAAGGTCCTGGACAGTTTATTAGTCTTAGAACATCCTTTTCTATGCAGTATATGTGATTAACATTTTCTTCTTCAAATTCTTTCAAAGTGCCAGACTCCACCTTGCCTCAATGACTCTGCACGTGCATTATCCTATGCCTGGAGCTATTTTCCTTGGCCTATGTACATGGCATGTTCCATTCGCATGCTTCAAGTGTTAGCTCGGTATCATCACTGCTAATAGGCTATTTTTTTTTGCCACTTCCTCAAAGTCCTTCCTCTCATTATTCAATCTCATTGGATATTACCTCCCTTCATTTTCCATGTCACAATTTATATTAGTGGATTTATTTACCTCTGTCTTTCCCCTCACCCCACCTCTCAGGGATTGAAAACTCCATAGGACAGAGGCACCTTGTAAATGTTTAATAAATATTTCATCACTGAACGAATGATCCTGTGTCAGGGTTAGAACTGAACTTTGGATCTCCAGAATTCTACTCATGACCTAAGTTCAACCAGTGTCTTATTTCCACATTATATTTGGAAAGCATAAAAAGAAGGTAATGAAGAGCTCCCTAGGTACAACACTGAAGTGTAATACAACAACCAGACTGGATTCTGAACAGAAAATGACAGTTTCTTTTGACAGTTAAAAAGTTTCTGCTTTTCAAAAAGACTGATTAAACTTTAAAGTGAAAGGTCACCTTCTTCAAAGATTATTTACCTGTATTTCTTTCCTGCATTTTGGCAAATTAGTGGGAAAAGTGCAAAAATATCCTTTGCTTCTATGAAATTTAGCTTTATTAAGCTTTATATTCATTTAAAAAATTCAAATCTTACTATTCAATATTACATCTCACACACACACACACACACACACACACACACACACACACACACACACGCACACCAACCCTACATTTTTTCAAGTTTAAATTATCTTAGACACTTACTTGATTGATTTAGGTGTGAAATGATTTTCTTGTCTATATCAGGGACAGATAAGTCAAGTTTTCTGAAATTTTCTTAGCAGTAGGCATTGTTTTTGCTGTTTTGAGTAGAGTCTTTTAAAGTTTCCTTTGTAGAGGAAATGCCATATTTGAAAATATACTGGAGTTTTCATATTGCAATTTTATTACTAGATAAAGCACCTTATATAATTTTAGAATTAGGAGACTTGTTAGAGATAATATAATCCAAGCCCCTCATTTCTTATATCAATATTTTTTATAGTAACAAAATTTATATTCCAGGATCTTATTTATAACCCTACTTGGATGTTTCATATGATATTATTTAAAATCCTAGTTAAACTTCTGTTTGTTTTGTCTTATTTAAATTTATGAGATTGTTAAATAAATACCTTATGTGTTATTATATAATTTTTTGGTTTAGGGAACAAAATGTCTTTATACTTCTTTTGAGATTTAGGATGTTGATGACAGTAGTCATAGAAGTGGTAGGAATAAGTGATTGTTATTTGCTCATTTTTTCATCACACCTAAGGGGATCCTCTCTACCTGACAATTTCAGTTTGATTTATCTCCCTCTTACCCGCAGGCTGTGATAATTTTCCCTTTGTCCTGTGGTGGCAAGTCATTCACTTCATTTTTCTTTTTCCCTCTTCTAAATGTTTACATAAGTGTTTTAATATTTTTATATACAATAAACAGTAGTTGCTCAGTAAATATTAGTTGTGAAGGAAAATGGAATTTATATTTTTTGATCACAAATGTTGCTGATTCACTTTTCAAATTTTTCTAGCTGTTAGCACAATCATGTAACTATATCATAACATATACAGTTGTCCTACAAATGAATTTTCTTAGTGTTTCGGATTTTCCTGGAAATTTTGATTAATATGAGAAAAAAGACTATATATATATATATATACACACACATACATACATACATACACACACACACACACACACACACACACACACACACACACACACCCCTACCTGAGGGGATGCGGATAAAAGTTATCTCACTTTTTAGAACAAAGAGTTTTTTTTTTGAGAGCAGGTGTAGTGCCATATTTGTTTTATGATCTTCCATTTGCATCCACCATGCAAGTTAAAGAGTAGATTGAGATTAAAATCGTAGAGCTTTAACAATAAAAATAATTTGTATTAGACTCAAACACCTGATATTTTTGTGCCAGAAGGAATTTTAGAAATGGTCCAGTCTAATTTCATTTTTCAGAAAAGGAATCAAAATCATGAGAGATCATTCCCATTAACATAGTGTATCTATATAGGCATGAATAATAATAGATAACATGTATTCAACACTTAGGCTAGTGGGTCTGATTCTAAACGCTTCTTGCGTATTATCTTGTTAGTCCTAATAACTCCTTTTTGAGATGTGCACTTTTTAGATTCCTATTTTATAGAGGAGAAAAAGAAAACTAGATAAAATCCCACCCTCACACTGTAAGTGTCTAGTTGGAATTTGGATCAACTTATTTAAACCTCTCCTTCTCCTCACTCTTAATTTGTATGCTATATTGCTGCTGTGATTAGAGCCAAGATCTTCCCTAATTCCTAATCCTCTAATGTTTCCATTATGGGTGTTTTCTGAAAAGTTTAGAGACAAGTAGGTGTTCTAAGTGAGAAATAAAGGTTAGAGTGGCAGTGAAGATGGGGGGAACACGAATAAAAGGATGCTGGAAAAACTGGTGAAATGACTGTAGAATATATGTTAGGGGAGAAAATCATATTGTGAAATTCTTGATAGCCAAGTAATTATACATTATTATAGTAAGAAAGAAGATCTTTCCTAGTAATATTTGTTCAGAGTAGTTTAATCTCCTTATTGTTGGAGAGAATTCCAATACTCAACTACTGAAATCTCTATTAGAACCTTTCTCATTGAACCTGTTCTCTCTTCTCAAGTAAATTTGCTGTTGTGATTGTTATTTATCTTTTGGAAGTTTCCTCATATGACGCTGAAGGGCACCTAGACAGAGGACATAAAGGTCAATCTCTTCATTTGGCTTTTTGCTGAGGTGTGAATATTTAACAGATGAGGCATAAAAATCATCATTCTTGATGTTATCTTGCCTTCTGAGGGGTTCTTTCATGAATGACACAGAGGGCAAGTCGGAAAGGACACAGAACTCTGTCTCCTCATTGAGCTTCCTGCTGACGGGTTAATAATTCGGGAGATACACAGCATTTTATTTTGTGCTACTGGGCAGGTAGCTGAATTAATGGAGATCTTTACCAGAGGTCTTAGTAGGAATATCTTAGTAGGGTCACACTTTAGAAGAAGTCAGAATTATTAAAAAATTTTGGTTACCAATAAATACTTTATATAAGCCAAATTATGTAAAAGGAACAGTTAAATTGTTCATCACAGATTATGCAGAATAGTTTTGGGATTCTTTAAAAAGGAAACCTACTAAGAATTTTGAATTCATGATGTGTATTTAAACAGAAATTCAGGTTGTAAAATTTCACTGATTGTGGATCTTAGTTGTATTAGTATTTTGAAAAAGTGCTCAACTCATATGATCCTAAGTCCCAGAAAGCAAACGGATAGTTAAGCTGGCACACTAATTAGTAATAATAAAACAAAATATTCTGGTCAAAAGTTTGCCTTATGTTCAAGATTAACCCGTGATCTAAGTCTTAATTTTATAAAAAAACAGTAAGTACAGTCTACTGGTTACCAATCTAGGCAATATTAAAGTCATAGAAGAATATTGACATTTAGGTGACTGTTTAAAAGGATTAGTATTATACGGTTGAAAATAATGTGTTCTAATAGATGAATGTAAGTATGCAGAAAGATGATTATCCTAAGGCATGTTTACTTTAGCTTTATCATGCAGTGTTAAATGAGTTTATTTAATAATAAAACACAAAATGAGTCTAGTAGGTTTAGACTAGACAAATTTACTATAGAAATACTGGGAGGTACAGAACATATGATAAAATAAAAAAATATTATTAGAAATTTTGCCTTTTGTCTTTAACAGATGTTGCCATTTTCCTCCCACTGGATCCCAGAATAAAATCTGCTATTGACAGCAAACTGATTTAATGAAGGAGTGTTAAATATTCAATGAGGCAGCAAATGTGCTCACATTTTTATTAGCATAGAGTGTTGAAGAAACAAAACATGTTTAAAGGAAAGACTTAGACTTGGATATTCAGACATAAAACAAGGTCATGTCTATATGTAATGTATATATGAATCAGGACTAAAATAGTTGGTGTCTCTGATTTTCTATGACACAGCCCCATTGTAGAGCTTGTATTTAGAAGAATGGTATGTTACTTAGTAGTAAATATTCATCTGCAAGCCAGGCTAGACCTATCACTATTGGACAAATATAAAAAGGCTACTGCCGAGGAAAAAACTCTCTTCTTATTAAAAAGGAAGGTAATTTATAAAATTATGGGAAATGCATAAAATATGGCTAGAAGTAAGAGAAATAGCTTGGAAAATAAGATACTATATTAATAGCATACTATAATGAAAAGCTAAAGGTAGTGGTTAAAGTCATCTGTAAAATTTGTCTCTTGAAAGTAAACATATAACTATTTCCAAACCAAGGAAGAAAGTATAATGAAACATTTATGTGTGAATGAATCTTGATTGGGATGTATAAGTATCTCTAGCAAGAGCAACATAAATCAACTCTGTCCAATAAACAAACAAAACCTCATTCTCCCTCTACCGTAGCCCAGATTTTCTGACACAGTTAGTCTAAATTCATGTCATCAATTTAGGAATTTTGTTTTGGAAACCAGTCAGTCAAATTGAGTTATATTTTCAGGAGTCATCTTTTCTCTTTGGAAAACCTTACCCATACATTTTCATTTTATGAACTGCTTTAAAATTTTTTTTAAAGCAGCATTAATTTTAATAGCTTTATCCAATTCTTGGCTCTTGGATATCCCTGAAGAAGTTTTAGAAGGATTATGCAAAGTGTAGCTCCCTTTGGAACTTCTGTGTAGGCCCTGGAGATACTGGGAAATGCCTGTGAGTAATTTTCTCACAAAAAAAAAAAAAAAAAAAAAGACACCCCATTGAATGCTAGATTGTAATTCAATCAGGAAGTTGTGATGACATCCTAAAACTCAAAAGTACAGTTTATGGTTTATGAATAATACCACATTGCCAACATTGAATTACAGCTTGTATTTTTACTTGAAAACTAGGAATACTAGGAACATAAAACAATTTTATAGCCAGTTACCTTTGAGGTTGAGGGAGAAGACAATTCATCACACCAGAGGTCTTTAGTGCATGCCACAAAGAAAGATTATGATATGTGTAGGGAGAGAGGCTTGCACTTGTGAGACTATGAGAAGGGTTTGGGGGCAGAGGACACAGTGATCTGTGATGTGAGGACAGGGTTGCAGTGCTTTTGAGGACACCCAGGTTGCCAGGGACACAAATCCCAGTCTTCATACATACCCCATTTACACTTTAATCAGAAAAATTCTATTGAGACTAACCCTTCAGCAAGGGAATATTATCTAAATAGAACACAGTCATTTCAGCTGTGAGATGAAAAACTTGTATTTTATGAGCCTAGAGAAAAGTGAGTTGAATGTTATCATAAGATAACACATGGTCTTGAGGCACCCTGGGGTGTTCATATCTCACAGCCCAGCACAAACTCAAAACCCTTACCCTGCTTGATAATTGTCAGTTATTTTAATTTGAGCCATAACCAATTATTTATGTAAAAATATACTGTAAAGACGGTAGTTGGAGAGTAAGAACATGAAAATGTATTTTTTTCAGGCTTGTTGAGATTAATGAACCCTCAAAAATGTTATTAACTTTGCAGAATGAGTAACAAGTCTAAAAAAGCTCTGCATTTAAAATGCCTTGATTTTCTTCTCAGAAAAGTGAACTGTGTCGATGCTCATGACTGAGCCAGTACTACAGACAGGTGCTCAGCACATTTACTCCTGCATGTCTCACTTCAAAGATACCTCAACTTCGCTGCAAAGCCTTTTTATTCTAGTTTTGTTCTTTATTCTTTGGGAGCTCTATTTCTGGTGGCTTGGGAGTAGAAAGAATAAACTGTTCTATAAGGTGCATTGTTTAGTTCCCTTTGGTATCTATTGTGGTTCACCATTTTCTTTTTAAATCTGGAGAGATGTGCTCTGCCTATTGTCCCACGAGAACATGGTGTCTAATCTCATCTGACCCTGCTTTGTGGGGACATGAAGAACCTGGGGGGACTTTCCAGGACATGTCCTATAGGACCCTGAAAAATAAGAATGATGGGGAAATGGCATTACAAACACAGATCAGAGAAGGCCTAGTGGCTCCATGAGTTATGGTTCTTCAACATGTGCAGAATGTTGGGACAGAGGTTGTTACCTAGCCTTTTTTCATCTTCCCTGAAGATAGAATAGAAATAAATGACTTTAAGTGATAACATGAAGTGTTAGAGACTGAGCTAGAAAAAAGCTGTCAGTCTACATGAGTGAGCAGGAAAAAAAAAAAAAGAAAGAAAAAAAATAGAGCATGGTGGAATGCCAGAGATAAGAAATACCTTGGATAATTTATAAAAAGAGAATAAAGTAAAAAAAAAGTTTCTGAAAGACGGCATTAGCTATGTCCGGAGCCTCTCAAGAGGATGAATGCTTGATTGTGATGAAGGATATGGTTAGGCAGAAGCAATGAACCTGAAAGCTGTGCCATTGCTCCCTCCTGTCCTTTTTCCTTGTTCTGATTTAGTACATGCTGTGTGTGTTTGTGTGTGTGTGTGTGTGTGTGTGTGTGTGTGTGTGTGTGTATTAAATGGAGGGAAGGATTTGTAACAACATTGTGATTTTGAAAGGGAGAATCAAATAGAGTAACAGTCCATGTCTCAGGAAAATTCCTATCCTGGGACTTCCTTTAAGGCCAGGATTCAAGCAATGATGGAAAAGGTGCCCTTAGTCTTGCCCTGTAATGAGATGTTACAAGCCATTAATTTTATGTAACTCCAAAGAAATCACAAGCAGGTCATAAAAAAGGGGGGAAAAAGTAGATCTTCAGTAGATCTTCTAGGAATCACCATGAAAACACTACCTAAGTTCAGTAAATGAATTTGATCCAGTCCTCTGTATTTTCCTTTCTCTACTCTATTTGAAGCCAGTTGTGTTTTAGTTTTTGCATTTCCCCCTAAAAGTCTTATAATATGCTTAGCTGTAAGGTTTTCAAGTTATGAGGGGCTATGAGATCTCCAAAAGATAGGAGGAAGCAGTCATTCCAAATTCTTTAGTAGTTCTCCACTGTTCTGAAGATCAGGTCCACACTGCTTAGTTTACAAGGAGGTGCAAGGTCATGCTCCTTATTTAACTGTCTGGCTTTATTTCTTACTTGGCTGTTTTGCAACCATCCCAGGCCAGGTAGGTATACTGTCAGTTCTAGCGATATGAAGAAAATTTTGGCATCATCTTCACAGGTTTTAATGGTAAGCAGAGGAACAAGCCAGCAGGGAGACAGCAACTTGAGCCCCCTCCCCCAGGGTGACGCCACCTTTTTGTCCCCTCTCTCCTAGCCACAGGTGTGCACACTTGCACGTGCACACACATCCACCAGGTATCCAGAATCAGGCACGCCTACCACACCCACGAACCTTCTACATTAACAAGATCAGGACCACAGGTGATAGCCACAGAGACCAATGGTATAAAAGCCTGATAAACTTCGTTGATCTGGCCCCCCTCACTTTTCTCAGTTCTTTGCTATACTTTTCTTACCCTGGCATTGTAAATCCTGTTTACTTCAAACTGCCTTCACTAAGCTAACACCTCCATAGCATAGGTTCAGGGTAGGCTTCCCTTTCTCCTGCTTATACCCTGCCCCCCTCCTCATGTCTGGGTTATGACCCCTCCTGTGTGGTCCACCACACACCTTCCTGTTTTGGCAGCGATCATACTATGTAACTATGGACGCCTATTTACATTGTTGTAGGAGTTGTCACTGGATTATAAATTCTATTTATTGTTAACTTGTAGAAGAGTTCTTATAAAGTACACTAGTTTCGTGGGAGGCTTATTTCAAACTTGGAGGTCTAATTTTAGCTGTTGCAGCAGGTGAGGGACATTGATATGGGGCACGACTCTGTGTCCACTTCCTTTCCCTTGGGCACCCTTTCTCTTCCATCTTTGGGTATTTTTTTAAAGCTGTTGTTGTAAAGCATAACCCTGGGGTTTTTGAAAAATGAAGCTGTTAGTTTCATTTGTGAACCCCATTCATTTCTTTTGTATGTCTTGTCCTGAGGATTGATTTGAAATCTTGGTTGTTGTCAAAAGCCCTCATCTTTTCAGGGTCATTCCTTAGTTGCTCTTGTAGAAACACCTAAACTATGGGAATACCTTTAATATGATGTGATGTGAAATGGTTGTGATAAATATTTGCCTCTTAAGAAAGTTTTTGGTGCTTAGGAAATGTGCTAGTCATCCTTGAAGGGCTTCTTCCGTTGAGCTGCAATTTTTCATTGTGAAAGGCAGGATATATAGACTATGCTTAATTTTTTTTCATAACCAGGGCGTCTTTCACCAATAGCATACTATTTTTATTCCATTGCAATCTGTAACATTTTGTTAATCTTTTTTCACTAAGTTACACACATTGGTTTCATAACGATAAGCCATAAAGAAAAAGGAATAAAGCCTCATCATACTTTCAGCTGGGCATGGTAATATCTACTTCTGAATCATATAAAGAGTATTGTTTTCTTCTTTTATGACACAAGGGGTTACCGAGCCATGCTTGTTATGTCCCGATTTACCTTACAAATATTTTCATCAATGACTTAGTTTTCAACTGTATTGTCCAAGAGAATAGCCCTAGTCACATGTGCTATTGAGCTTCAGCAATGTGGCTAATCTGAGTTGAGTTGTGAATGTAAAACACAGACTAGACTTCAAAGACAGTAAAAAATATATTAAAAATATCTTAGTATGTTTGTATTGTATATAAGTTGAACTGATCATATTTTGGAATGTCAGGTTAAAGGAAAGATATTATTGAAATTAATTTCCATCTGCTGCTTTTTACTTTTTTAGTGTGATCACTAGAAAACTTAAAATCAAATACATGACTTGCATGTGTGCCTGGTATTACATTTCTGTTGGATAGTGCTGGTCTAGATACTATTAAATAATATGGATTTTTATGTGTTATTTTTGCTAGAAAAGGTATTTAGCCACATAAAAATACCTTGATTGATTGATTGATTTGTCAAATGAGATTCCCAAAGGCAATTAAGTATACCTGATGTTTTGAGATAAACCTCTCATAATAACAATAATAACTATTCTAGTGAACTAATATTGTTTACCTCTTTGGATTTTGAGAATTCAATAAAGTGTGTATAAAGGAAGTAAGCTAAATAATTTTGGCCCACGAGGGAAGAGTACAGGTGAAAATTATCAAGAAACTTTTTTTTCAAACATGATATATAGTAGTAATGTGCTCAATTATCTGTGGTTTCAATCAAAGCATCAGAGAATGGACTTTGTAGTGACAGGAAAAACCAGGAGCAGGTTCTCTGTGGAGCTGCCTAGACGGGTCTAAAGGAGGAGTCCTGGAGCCCTCGGTGGCTTTTTAGACTTTTAATAATCTTTCATAAAGAGGCAACAAGGTACAGGGCAGGCTGGGAGGCCGAGGGGCTAGGCTGGCAGGCCTCCTAGCCCCCGGTGAATCGTCTGTTTTCTGGTCTCTCTGCTACACCCAGAACGGTCCTCTGCTCCACGGTCTGTTCTCTGCTGCTGCCACTTCTGCTGCTGCTGCCACCGCTTTTCCAGCTGTTTCTTCTCTGCTTATAAGCCCAGTCTCTGGCTCAGGTGTGCCCAGTCACGCAGGCCCACACCCTACTTCAGATGCCCACCGTCAGGCATGCGTGGAGGCCTGCAGAGATCCATCATTGAGGGGAGGGCAGAAAAACCTGATGACTCTCATTTACCCTAGAGACTTCTTTTGGTTTCTGTGAGTATTTATGTCAGGAGCATAGTCTGTAACCACCCTTCAACAGGGTGCATGATATTTTATTTAATCGATATATCAGGCTTTATGTAATCATTTCCTTATTCTTGAGCAGTGGGGTGCTTCTAGTTTTTGTTTTTTTCTAATTTCTAATGTTGTGATGATAATTATTTGTAGAACTCTTCCCATATTTGGGTAATTTTCCAAGGACCAATTTTAAAAGAGGTTGTGAATTATATAGGATTCAAAAGTCACTCAACTTTCTGACTGAACAAATATCCCATCAAGAGGAACTTATACATAAGCTGTTCCTCATCAGTCTTGTATTCTAGGATAGGAAAGATAAATGGCGCAAAGATTAAATATTGATGGTAGGTTGTTCCTATTGTGATAATATTAACAAAAAGAAATACTAATGACATCTTACATATTTCAGCTTCAATATCTAGATTATGTTATAGCTGGAATCTTGAATGTAGAGTCTTAGACTTATTGAACCATTTTATCTAGAGCAGTTGAAAGGATGTTGATTGTACCCTGTATTTGTTTAAAGGCTCCTCTAATTGGCCAACATCACATACAAATTAGTTTAAATCTGCACTTTGGGTTTAGGGAAGGTCTATTATTTCTGTCAGGCCTTTCCCTTTCATGAAAAGTCTTGGAAGAAAGGTTTCATTTTGCCCATAATGGTGTGTGTGTAAAAAGTTTTATTTTCAGAGCAGATGTTTAAAGCCCCAAAAACTGCGTTCACATTTTGTGAATATATTATTGTCTTAATCACACAGGGCTTCTGTTACTAGTAGTAGGTTAGACACTGCAACTCATTCCAGATAAAGTTGGGTGGAAATAGGGAGACAGTCCCAAATTAAGGCACAGCACTTTAAAAATGACCTCATTTAAAACACGGCTTCTCATTACCATAGCATTACAAACCTTGTTTGTAGCCAGAGTTCCAAAGTTGAAGAGCAAACATTTAAGAGCTGCTGCTGCAGTGCTCATTCATATGGAGAGAACAGCGCAGAGAATGTATATTCAGTGAGGCTGATTTGCGTAGTTTATGTTCTATGCATACAGAGCTGTTGATTTTAATATAGTTGCCTTTACTCTCAAGAACACCTGCCACCCAGACAATCTAGTTATAAAACGAACCCTCCCAAGAATTATTTCCTACTTGTGCTTCTTAGTTTTAAGAGCAGTGCTTGAGCACTACTTGTGATTAGGATTTTTTAAGGTTATAATTTCTGATATTGATTGAACATTTAAATGATTCTAGGCTCTTTGCAGATGTTGACTGCTGCCCCTGTTTTGTGCATCCTGTATTCTCATGATGGTGGGCTGATCATCTGACTTTGTAGGCATGGAAGGAAAGATATTCAATTAAAATCAAAGCACCTGGGCTTGGGTCCTGGCTAGGCTACATTGGCAAGTCACATCTGAAAGCTACCAAATTTCCTCCTTGGGAAAGTGAATACAGGGTTGTTGTTCTGGTTGTTCTTGGATCTTGAGCTGTCTAATTTGTTCATCTTTCCTAATCCTCTGTTCAAGTAGAATTCCCAGGGGACTATCTTTGCCATTATCTCCTCTTACTCTGAACTCATTATTTCCCACAGATGCTAATATTTTTATTTAATCTAATTCTCTTTCACTTAGACCTCTTTCCTGAGCTCTAATGCTGTATTGTTTTCAAGACATTGTGACTTGGAAATTCCACAGTCATCTTCAAACCATTCTGTTCAATTGCAAACTTATCATTTCTACCATGCCCTGCTTTTTCTCATTAATTCCTCATGTATTTATTGATTGCATACTTTATGAAGATATTGGACTAAGCACTGAAATGCAAAAGTAGGTGTCAAAGTTCTATCCTTTACTAAGGTCACAGACTAACACAAGTAAGTATTATTTAAGCAAATAAGTTCAACAATGGGTAAAATGTATTTACTTCCTTAATTTTTGGAGAGCTAGCTATCATCATTTATTCCCTTTCCCTCATTGTTCCCTCTGTACATTGCCAATCAATAACTCTTCTTATTTTGCCACCCTACCTCTGAAGTTTATCTTTAGGTCCTTATCCATCTATCATTATCTTAGTTCGAGCTCTCAGAATCTCTTTTTTGGACTTATCAAAGTAGCCCTCTAATTCTCCTATAGATCTCCAGGCCCAGTTCCTTGAAATCCATTAGCAGTACTATTATCAGAGTGGTCAGCCTATACTGCATATTTTGCCCAGATCAAAACTTCAGTATTAAAGCTTAAGGTTCTTAAGTGGACATTCCTCTTCCTCTCACTCTAGTCTCATGACCAAACATTTGCATTATGCTTTGTACCCCAGAACACTGAACTATTGATACTTATGTCTGGTGGCTATTCTATATAACATTCTATTTATCACCTCCAAGCCTGCATTTTTTTTTCTTATGCCAAAAATACTTTTTCTAGCACCTGTGTTTTTCCTATAACACCTCTTTCTTATCCTTTAAGACTCAGCTAAGATGAATCTTTTCTCGACACTCCTAGGATTATCTCTCTGATTACACTTCTCACACAATGCTGAAATTTTGTTCCGTGTCAGGTTCACTCTCTAGACTATATGTTTATTGAGAATAGCACTGTGTCTTAGTCCCTGTATTCTCAATGTCTGATACATGGTAGGTACTCGGTTAGTGTTTGTTAAATTGAATCAAAGGATATGATCCCTTTCTTTTCCCCAACTTTATTTCCTGCCATTTGCTTCCCATTCTGTTGTTCCTCCTCATTGTCTTATAGTTCTTGAAATGTCCCATGGGCTGGCTTCTCGGCTGTTTATAGGATGATGGTGGTCCATTGCCTGGGGTACTTTTCCTTTTGCTTCTTTATGTGGCTTGTTACTCTTTATTCTTTAAATCTGAGAGTTTGACTTGGCCTTCTCTTCCTCAAGAAGCTCTCATCTCTCTACCCCAGAATTTCGATTTGGTGACATATTAGGTCTATTTTTCTTAAAGCATCCTCTGCTCTCATTGCACTGTGTGTGCTAATTGTCCTTTTGGTTTAATTTGTTTTCTCCACTAGGCTAGAACCTCTATTGCCCATCACCGTGTCCACCATATAGTAGGCACTTGAAGTTTTCTTTAAATATTTTTTGCTTCTTGCATTAAATAGAGGAAGAGAGAATTCACATTTCGATAATCTAGTATGTGCCTATCATTTGCCAAGTGTTTATGTAGTATTTGGAGAAAAGAAGTAGAAGTCAGGAGACTTAGCAAACATAAAGCATTTGTGTAATCTCAGGTCTGTGCTTACTCATAGGTTTGGGAAGCTGCATTGTTTCCCCATGTGTGCTATAAGAGGCTGTTTCATTAGAAAATATATGATCCTGTTGGTGAATTCCACAGATAATTGATTTATTTTGTAATATGTTTTACTTTATTGGGAAGAAATTCTATTTAAATAGAGTATAAGGTGTTTCTTAAACTGGGGCAAGCATTCTCTTGGGGAGTGTGAAACCACAGAACAAATAGATACATCTTCCTGACATGTTAACATTTACTCATAGTTAGAGAATTCTATTTAAGTATGATGGAGTAAAGCCATTTTAATGCTACTTTTCTCCCTGAAAGTTATAAAGATAAAAACAATAAAACAAAAATTCACCCTTTCCCATATTCTCGAAGAATAAAAATCAGGGAAGAAAATGTTATGTTCAAGGGAAAAAAAGAAATATGAACAGTTATGAAGAATAGCAGCAAACTACAGTGAATTTGGATGAAACATGAGAGACCACTGAGAACAAAAATAAACCTTTTTGTCCTTGGGTGAAATAGGTTTCTATAAACAGTAATGTCACAGACCAGAGAGGTCCATTCAGTGATATTTTGATCCAAGTGAATATATTTTGGGGCACAGGAGAACTATGGAAGTGGGGAATATTCCTGATGAGTCCAAGCTCCAAACCCAAGATCATTTCTTCCTCAGTCTGCATACATCCCAGATCCAAAAGGAGTGGTGTGAAAAAATAGATTGGCTAAACTGATTAGCTGTGCTTGGATTCCTACCTGAGGAAGATTGAGAGAGGTGAGGTTGGGTAAGAGAAGAATAGTGAATAACATAAGTTTGTAATTTAAGTCATTTGCTTGTAAGTCAGACCAAAATATAATTGAAACTGCAACATTCTTCAGCTCAAATAATCATAAAAAATAAAAGTATACTTACAAACAGTTACAAAAATACAGGGTGCTATAACAGTATATCACAGAATATGCAATGTTGTCTGTGGCTCTGGGAAGCTTTCCCTAAGAAAGCGGTTCAAGCTGAGAAATGATGTATGAGTCAGTGAAACAAATGAAGAGAGCATTCTTGTCAGGGGGCAAGCAAGTGCAAAATCTTTGTGACAGGTGAGAGCATTCTGTGAGTAAGAAACAGGAGATAAGTGTGATTGGAATACAGAGGATGGGCTTAGGATGGAGGGGGGAGAATAATGAGAGGTGATACCAGAGGTAAAGAGGGTCAAACATGAAGGACCTTAGCATTATTGTTAATGATTCCTAAGAGCAATGGGAAGCAAATGAGAGAATTTAATCAAAGTTATGACATGATTAGATTTGCATTTTAAAATGATCCCTTTGTCTGTAATGAAGACAATTGATTTGGGAGCAAAGGATACAAATATAGGGAGAGCAGTCAGAAACTTGTAGTAAAACAGGTGAGAGGCAGATAAAAACTGTGGCAGTGAAGATGGAGGTAAATGGGCAAATGGGCAGTTTTGTGAAATTATAGGTGATGGGTTGGATTTGGGGAACTATATGACAGAAATTACTAATTATACTGGTACCCGTGTTCCTGTTCTTGCCTTTAGAGATAACACCACCTGCTCCACTCCAAGTATGAGTCAAAAATATGATCACCTGCCTAGAGTCTACATTTATCAGACTCTCAGTTATTGTGACTATAGGTTAAATTTGGCAAACATCTAGTTCCCCTCCTAAAAGACAGGATTGCTTGCCTGAACTTTAGACTCCTTTCATGGGTTGAAACATAGACATGGTGCTGCTGATTCAGTTTCCATCCACGTAGATTTGAACATCAGCAAGAACAGGCAGAGGAAGATAGAAGAAGCTTAGGATCGTGAATGACCTTGTGGCTCCACTGCCTGATATTATTCACTTTTGCATTTTTATACATGATACAGATAATTTCCCATCTTGGTTGAGGCACTGTAGGTTTGAATTTTTTTGCTTCAGCAACTTAGCTTAATTATTCCAGGTGATGGGAGGGGATTGAACTGCATGAATGGTGATATCATTCATTAATATGAGAAGCATTCATTATCTCTCAGCTTTGAGCCATTTACATATTTGATTGAATATTATTTTTATACCTTAATTTGAGTAATTGATAAAAATGTTTCAAAACTAGACACACTCTCTAGGTTATCATAGAATCACTCTTTTTATAAGATTAAGCTTTGCTAATTATAATTTTATCTGATTGTGCTATCACCCAACTCATATTTATAAAATTATTAAGGTATAATGAAATTAAAAACTGACTTACTAAACCCTAGATGTATTTATTTCTATAGCTCTGAACTGACCTATCAAGCTAGTTAAAGTGAGAAGAAAATTTCAACGAAGAGGAGGAGAGAAAATATAGTTAACTTAGCTTGAATTTATTTGATAGTTCACCTTTGAGGGTCTCTAGAAATCATCACTTTCAATTTTTAAAAGGTTTTATATGCTCTATTCTTAATTAATCCACTCATAATTTTGTTTGGAATATAAGCCACATTCAATATTCAAAATCCCTCTTCCTTTGAAAAGCAGGACAGCCACTCGCATGCAGATTTTTCACATTTCTTATTTTCTGTGATGCCTCAAAGATGACTAAAACAATTTCTATTAAGACTTTCTAAATTATCCAGACACGTAATTAAGTCATCAAAATATTTGAAGCTACAACTTGATAAAATAGTGGTCTACTTTTATTAAAATTATCTCTGCCTTACAAACACTTCCTTGAAACTTTGTGAACTTTCCTGTCTGTTCAAAGACAAATCAATGAAATAACACAATCATTTCTGCAAAAATCTTACTGAAAGGATATTTTATAGCTCCTGTTTCAACAACTGTATTCATTTATGAGAATTCATTGGATGTCCATTGTGCAGCTCTACCTATTTAACAGACAAGGTAGTGTAATTGTTTAAGTGACAGGAATTTTTCTAGGTTTATATGCTCATCAGATATTAGGTATATATATTTTTCACTAAATATTTTAATGTCCAGTCCAGGCACCTGCCAAAGGACTGCACTTTTGTGTTAAATGAAAGTTCATTATCAAATTAGGTTATATTAAAATCTATTTGAAATGATGCTAATGGATGAGTTAATTGCAATCAAATAGTGATTTCTGTAGGTACTCTTCCCAAGTCGTTCTATGTTGTTTGAAACATCGAAAAGTCAGTTTTAAGAAATGATTATTGTTGTACTTGGAAGCAAGCTGACATAAGAGTGTACAGTGATCTATAAATCCATAAACTTGATGCAGAAAAATGACTTAAAAGATAGATTTGCCGATTAGAAAGAGAGAATTTAGTTGTTATTTACAAAGTTATTTGAAATAGGCTTGAACTCATTTAATAAGTATGTTTTTCCAGCCACTATTCACAGTTCACACTTGTGAACAAGACAAAACCTCTGCCTTTATAGAATGTTCCTTCTCATGGAAGAGATACACCCAAAGTATATAAAACAGAATACTATCCATGCAATCAGAAAAAATAAGACAGAATAAAGAGACAAAGAGGGCAAGGTACTCTTGGATTAAAATATCAGCTTCAAGGGGTGATAGTGAAGCAGAAACTCCAATGAAAAGAGTGAATAGCCTACAAATTTCTGGGCAACATTGAAACTGATGTGAAGAGCCTGAGGTAGAGATATGCTCAATAACTTCGAGAAGCAGCTAGAATGCTGATGTTGCTGAAGTGGAGTAAGTGAGCAGAATGTAATATAAAGTAAGTGCTGGGAGATGTGATCCAAGAGCTAGCCAAGGCCAGATCACGTAGCGCCCGATAGATCAGAATGAGGATTCTGGATTTTGTACTAAATGCAGCTAAAGGCTTGACAAAATTTGTACATGAGAAGGTGATCTGGATTTATGTTTTTAAAAGACCACTCTGGTTGCATGCGGTTGCAGAATGGACTGGGAGAAGGCAAGGAGCTGGGTAGTAGTAGTGGAGGTGGTGAAAAGGATTAAAATTGGGATTTGTTTTGAAGCTAAAGCTCATGTAAGTTACTGAATGATTCAATGTGAAGTATAAGAGAAATATCAAGAGAAACCTAGGTTTCTATTGTGAGTATATTAGTGCCATCTTCTGAACTGTAGAAGACTGGGTGGAAAGAAGAATGGGCAGAAAAATTGAAAGTTTGTTTTGTACATGTGAAACACGAGGTGCCTTTTAGACTGTCAAATATAAATACCACATGGGCAGTGGGAGCCACAAATCTGGAGCTCTGGCAGAGGGAAGAGCAACAGACACCAATTCGTGAAATATTAACTTGTGAATGGTACTGAAAGCCATGGGGCTAGGTAGCTCGCATAGAAACATAATGAAGAGAATGTATCTGAAGTCTGAGGTAAGGTACTTCACTAGTGAGAGGTTAGGAAGAGAAGGAAAATCCAGCAGAGGAGAATGATCAGGCTTGTCAGTGTGCTAGAAGGAAAATCGAAATACATGCATTAATGAGGAGGATATGACCCATTACATTTTCTTGTTTAATTTTCTCTCCTATTCTCAATGTTAATTATTTCCCACCTCCTCTCAATTCAAATCACCAATGCTCCCTCCCTCACCCACCTTACTTCTCTATCAGCTTATAACTGATAACTTTTAACAAGAAAATAGAACTACTCACATCACTGTATCTACTCTGTCTCCCATTTGTAAAACAAGTGACCTTTGTTGTTTTGTCAAATGGACCCTCCACTGATGTACTGGGTCCAATTTCCTCTTTCCAGAGAAAAGAGAGTCCTCTCTCTTTTGCGTAATTAATCATTTCCCAATTGTATGTATTATCCCTGTTAGCGAAAAGTCATGCTGATGTGTCTTTCATATATAAAAGAAAGCCAAAATTAAAACAAAAAAATAGAATCTCCTTCTTTAGTCCCATATCTTCTTCTATCTTTAGCTCATTTCTTTTCTCATCTTTTAATAAAACTTCTAGGTAAGATATCTACTTCCTTCCCTCCTATAAACTCTCCTTTAAAATATTTTATAATGCAACATTTGATATACACAAAAGATAATTAACATATAGATATAAAATATGAACATGCAAACATCTAGTACCCAATTTATAAGATCTAAAATGATTAGTGTTATTGGATCTACCTATCTGTTAGTATCTGTTGCACCTTTCCCCTCCCCAAGGAAATCCTTTATTTAGTTTTGCGTTTTTTTTTTTTTTGAGTGTGATAAAAATGATTCAAACTGTGTGGAGTTTTATGCACCTTGCTTTTTTCACTTTATTGTTGTGTTTCTAAGATTTATCCAGGTAGCAGTGGCTTTTTCTTCCCTTTTCACAGTTATATTATGTGACTCTTCCACAGTATATTTATTCATTCCCCTGTTGATATGTATTTGGGTTGTTTTCAGTTCTTTTGCTATTGAGGTATTTTGATGGATGTACGGGCTGGGCTTGGCCACTCTGCCTTGCAGCTGGCCCAAAACTTAGTCTTACTGGAGATGGCATCAGCATTTGTTTGCATTTAGCCTTCCCTCATTCTTCTTCTCATTGGTATTGCACAGCACTGCTTATTTAGGGTTCAGCTTTTGGGGCTTTTGTTTGTTTTATGTTTTGGTGGTGGTGGTAGCAATGCTTAGATTTTTTTCTTAGTTGCTACAAATCCAGCAGTTCTTTAAAACAGTATGTATTATTCATGATCTCCTTGCTTCCCAGCAAAAGGGCTTTTAAAGAAAATCTGGTTTACTATTCTGTGGAAACCGTCATTCTGCCTTGAAGCCTCTCAATCAGGCTTTCTTTTTCCATCATTTCAGTAAAACTGCATTTGTCAAGATCATCAGTGACTTCCAGATTGCTGAATCCAATGATCAGTTGTCATTTCTCCATATCTTTTAGCAATACTTGAATAACATCTTAACACTTCCTTTACGTAACCTGTTGAGCAGCTGGGCCTTGAGTTGCTTGATTTTTCAGGAACACTTCTTTTGATAATAGAGTAAATAAGAAGATGACTAAGTAGGTTTTCAACTGTGGCCCACTGGGGGCTAATCCTACTCAGGATTATAGCTGTGCGTAGCTCCAGAATTCAAAGTTTAAGTATAGTACTAACAATAAATCAAAAGAAGCATGCATTAATAAAAAAACACTACACAATTTATCTTCCCTCTTAGCTAATAACACAATCTTTTAACAAGGGAGGTGATATTCTTTTGACAATCTCCCCTCAGAAACAGAGGAGTCAGAGGAAAAAAATATTTCTTCCTTACAATGGTCCGAGTAAAATTTCAGAAGCTTACAAAAGTGTTGCTCACCTATCAAAGGCAGCTTGTGTTGAAGATGATGTTAACCATTCTGGTGTGTTTGTGCTACCCTACTTTATTATTGTTATGATTCTCCAGGGTCCCTCTGGACCCTATTTATTGATAATGGCTGAAGTCATTTTTAATGCAGTTTTACAATTTCTAATAAAGAAAAGCTTGTCCAGTAGATATTAGCAAAGACTCATGCAGACATCAGAATTTAGAATAAAATTTTGTCTGTCCCATAAATTCTCTATATCAGGACTGAGACAAATTTTATAATTAGATTATGACAATGGTTCATTGTTGTATGAAAGGTGGGGAATTGCATATATGTGTATACCTCTTGAATCCTGATGCTATTTATCAAACATGTTTAATTTAACTGCTTTGCCTTTGTATCTCATAAATGAAATTTGTGGTAATGTTGATCCCCAAGCCCAATTGCTTTATAAATTGTTTCCTTTCTCAAGTACTAGTTTATGTGCCTACAATATATTTGGAATTTGCTAGGTTTAAAGGTACATGAGAATAAAAGTATCTAGATGATTCCATCTCTTGTAGATCCAACTTTATTAATACAAATTGAAAAGAATGAAAGATCCTATTTCTGACAAACCCATGGCAAATTCAAATATCCACTATAATGTAAAAACTCTTGGAACTTGCATATGTTTATGTGAATTAATTTGTTTTGGATTGGGTAAAAAAATAGTAGATGTTACGGTTCTTTACGGAGGAGTAAAACTTTAAATAATCAGTGATAGAAAAAGAATATTATAATTGTGACACATATAGAATTTGTAAAACCTAAAATAACTCCTGTGTAATATTAAAGGGCAGTTGCATTTGCTCTATCATTTATATTCATTATGTTAATTTTTAATATTAGCTGTTACTCTTTTTGAACTAACCGTAGTGAGAGGTTTTTACAGAGCTAGTTAACTGATTCTTTATGGCTAAAATGGATGACATTTCTGAGGCGAGATACAAAAGGCGAAGTCTGAGAGGAGAAGAAAAAATGAGTACTAGATTTATAAATTTGGAAAATGCTGGCAGAAAAGGTAGGTAAAGTTCTGACAGTGGTTGAAATCTACTGTTGATGTAGTATCAAGTAAAAAGAGGAGAGGGTTAGAAAAACTCATTCATCATTGAGTTTTGGGAAGATTAGTGACATGAGAAAGAAAACAAGATATTACAAGAAATTTTAAGAGTGTTAATAATGAGAGTTGCTTAGCAATGTTGAATGCTGTGTAGAGGTCAAGTGGAATGAAGGGTAAGGAAAACTCACATATTTTTTAAATTAGAAATGTATTGGCTACCTCTAGAGACCAGTCTTAGTAGAAGAGTGGGCTCAGTAGTTTCATTAAATTGCAGGGGAATGAGGAGTAAGTGTGAGGTGAAGCAATAGGGAAATAGATTTCTTCTTACCCATTTAATCCATAAATATTTATTGAACATTTGCCTCTCGTTTGTGAAGTGAGGGCAAGGAGTGTTACTTAAAGGAGAAATCAGGGTCAACTAGAGATTATCTTTTTAATGGGAAAGGGTCTACCAGAGGGAAAAGAGGTTGTTCAGAGACTAAAAGAGGCAATAGAGAAACTAGGGCTGAAAGAAGAAATAATAGAACCAAGATACCAACAGGTAGAAGGCGGTGAGCTCATAAGCTTAGGAGGAGAGGTTTACTTTGGTCTAGAGGGTGTTCAGGTAGGTCGAGAGAAGGGTAAGGTTGAACTGGACTCAATGTTTAGAGCTCTCAATTTTAATATACACTAGCACTTGCCTTCTGTGTCCCTTGTTAGTGTTTGTGATAATGTTTGTGAAATGGTGTCATAACAGTTCTTCTTTTTAGGGTGGATCTTCACATTTTTAGGTGAATAGAGCTCTTTGTACACTATTTGCAATATTACTGGGAGTACAATGTTGTTAGGACTCCACCTAGTCATTTAAGATAATTAAAAAAAAAACATTTATTTATTTATGCATACAAGAACTGGGGTGTAGGCCAGATGTGTGGGGGGTTGGTGAGAGGATTCACCAGAGACAGAGTGGGGAGCAGAATAGCAAATGTACTGAAATATACTGCTGAGGGGAGCAGTGGGCACAGCAGGAGAGGTCTGCTGCACCATGTGGGTCAGCCAGGCCATGTGGGTTGGCCAGGCTCCCTGGCCAGGGATCAAACTCATGTTGCAGTGGCTGGTGGTAGCTTGATAGCGCAGTATCTTTATGTAGATCACAATGGACATTCCCTGGAAATGACTCCTGTTAGCATCAATTGGTGATCATGTGAAGTAGTAGCGGTGCCTGCTTCTGAATGTGTAATGATACTCATAACATTTAAACTTTTTCGAAAGCTTAAAGAAGCTAGGTTTTTATTCATAAAAACATGGGAGCATTTTGGGCACAGAACAATCTTGCAGAGCACCAATCTGAGCAAAGGAAGCTTCCCTTTGTTTACATTATAAGAGAGGAGTGACTTTTTTCCCTAGAGTGAGCTGCAGAAAATGTTTGCAGAGGACAACTTGAGACAGTCTCAATGTGGGATAAAAGAAGTTGCGTTTATTGTAAAGAATATTCTCACTTCTATTTAATTTGTGTTGAAATTGTTTTTGCTGCTGAAGTGTTGTTTAATAAAGAGTCATTTTAGCAAGGTTCACTGAGCAACATAGGAAATAGATTCCTGAGAGGGTTTACAGCAGTTGAAGAGAGATCAGAAATGGCAAGAAAACTTAACCTTGATTTTGTGCATTATAAAAAAATATTCACTAAAATGAATGATGAGGGGTTGAGAGAGAATTCTATTTTCATTATTGACAAGAACTGGCTTGACATTCAGATATCCTAACTGGCAACTGTCTACACATAGGCAAGAATAAAATGGAGGCAGAAATACTATGTTGTGGAAAAATTTACAAAAAAATATAAAAAGCAATGCAACTCAAAACAGACATTCCTTTTTGACTGTTAGGAAATAAATAAGCTATACTCTTGACCATTTACTTGAATTATGTTTTCATCTAAAGGGCTGACCTATTCCTCCTCTTCTCTTTAGATGGCCATTTCATTGTTTAGATTTTGCTACATCGTCAAAAATCTTATATTTTTCTCATGCACATGAATTAATAATGCTTTACCTGCAACACAACACATTGTTAAAGCGATAAAAGACAATTAATGCATCTCAGCTCTCCAATAAAAACAAAATCCACTCCTGCTCCTCCTTATTGACTATTAAATGCCGAAAAATCCACAAGCTTTCTGCGAAGGGGGTCACATTATGGATCTATTAAATAAATAAGTTAATTAAACTTTGATATTCTAAAAACAATTCTGAAAAGTTCTAATTAATTTTTAAACAATATTGAAATAATGACTTGGTACCTCAGATTCTTTAAAATTATTGCAACTCAATCAATCCCAGTACATGGTACACCACATTAGGCTGCTGATTTTCTAATGGTTAAAAGCACAGTTCACTGGTCTGGAGAGTAATTATGATAGCTTGGAAAAAAAGAAACCAAAGCATTGAGGTTTAATAGAAGTGACCAGAATTTTTAATGGCCTCATTGACCCTCCAAGTGTTTGCTTTTTTCCTTCCTTGAGAGTATGGTTAAGACACAGAAACTAATGTATTCGACTGCAATCTTTTTAATTTCAGTCACTGTTTACTTGAGGCTGTTGGATTGAATATTTACACTGGAGAGAGTTTCCAATTAAATAGGCTAGGTCTGGATTTTTTCTCGTGTAATTCTCCAATGTATGCTCCAATCTGTCCCTGACTTGACTGCATATATAGACATAACCACTTGTTAAGTCTCAGGTAAGGATTCATCTAATTTCTTTGTTGCTGCTACTTGAGTTCTGCTTGAGTTGCTGCTGCTTGAGTTCTAGGTGTTTGAATGGAATTCTGTGCAGGGTTCGAGAGTTTTATTTGGTGGGAACAATGCAGAAGGTGTTGAATCCAACTGGAGCCTAAGGCCTGAGAGCTCAAGACCAATGATCTTTCTAAAATGTGTAGCTGCCCCTGAGATTATTTTGCTTCATTTGCAGCAGACTTGCTCACCACTTTTTCCAAATTTCCTGATTGTGCTGGTTAAAAAGGCAGATCCAAGGGCATCATTCCAACCTTTTGAATCAGATTCTCTGGGAACTGCATCTGCACATTTGCATTTTTAACAAAATTCAGGACATCATCTAAAATCTGAGAACTTGACCTGTGAGATAAAGTTTAAATTTGTTGGCACATCCCTCTACAAAACTGTCACTCATCTCCCATCATTTACAGACACCAGTAGTTATATCAGTGAGGGAAATGCATGTATTTCTCTCTACCTCATGCTGTTTCCTGATCCTCTATCTTTGTGTGTGACTTTGCCCAGAACTGCTCCCCTGACAATCCCTATAAATCTTTATAGCAGAGAGTTCTGCAAAACAGCTACACGAGGGCCATGACCTGGCCTGTGTTCACAGTTGTATTCTTATTGCCTAGCATATTGCCAGCACATAGTAGGCATTTACTAAGTACATAGACTGCATCAATGCTTAGATAAGTATCCCTCCTTTGCCTAATAAAGATGCGATTGTCTTCTGCTTCTTTAGGAAACAGTTTTTTTAAAAAGATTTATTTATTTATGCATACAAGAACTAGGATGTAGGTGAGAGGTGCGGTGGGGGGTGAGAGGATTCACCAGAGACAGAGTGGGGAGCAGATCGACTGAATTATACTGCTGAGGGGAGCAGCAGGCAAGGCAGGAGAGGTCTGCTGCACCATGTGGGAAACTCCCTGGCTGGGCATCGAACTCATGCTGCAGCTGCTGACAGCTGCACAGCACTGCGCTTAACCCGTTGCACCACCAGGGAAGCCCAGGATACAGTTTTAACATGAAGCTAGTTTATGACAGGATTCCTATCAACAGGCCCTGGAGTCTTTCCTTGGCTTCTTAGAATTTATCACCCTAATGAGAATTATCTTCTAAAAGAAAATTATGGTCATTCTTTTAGAAGTAGTTTTTGGAAATATTAGAAATGGTGGTTGTTGAAATTGCCAGTGAATCCATCTGTCACCAAACCCCAGTTGCACTGTCAGAATCTCTCAGAATGGAACATAGGCAAAATTCCTCTTTTAAAGCTATAGAGAAGATTCTGATATTCAGAGGGTTGAACTACTGACTATACTGCATGTAATATAATGTCTTTGCTGACCACTTGTTAAGTATATGTTCTGTAGACTATTTGGTATAATAGGAAGACCAGAAACTGAGTTTTACCTCTGGCACTAAGTGGAAAGTTACTTATTACTCCTGAGCCTCGGTTTTGTTATCTATAAAATGGGGTGTTGGGTAGATAATTTCTCAGATCTTCACTGCTCTGTACTCTTTGGATTGGAAACCAAAGTTAAAACAGACCCTGGAATGGCAGAATTGCACAGGTACTAGATGT
Organism: Scalopus aquaticus; assembly: GCA_004024925.1. Taxonomy (NCBI): domain Eukaryota; kingdom Metazoa; phylum Chordata; class Mammalia; order Eulipotyphla; family Talpidae; genus Scalopus; species Scalopus aquaticus. Next base: position 51,996 of record PVIJ01006610.1, read on the forward strand.
ACCTCATGACAGCTGTCATTTTTTTTTTTTCTTAAAGAAGTCATTCTAAATTGGTTCTTATGCTGGGAATACCTGTCAGGTTTAGTTTTTTCTGCTAAATAGAACCCTCTTAGATAAGCCAATTTGGCTTCTAAAATCACATGTATTAGCAACTTCCACAACGAGAACATCTGAGCAGATCACAGTCTGCGTTCTGAAAAAGTTGAATCAGGGTTAACAAACATTTCCTGAGTTCCAACTGTATACCATACACTCTGCTAAATTCTAAAATACAAAGGTTAACATGATATAATCCTTGTCCTTCAGTTGCTAAGAAAGATAATGCACATAAATAAGGAGTGCATAAACCCTTTATGGAAATCTGATGTCCTTTAATTTTCTTGTTTTTACCTGAAGTTACTATATGTCTAGATATTTCCTCCAGTTATGATCAGATATTATCATTATGTAGGGCTAAGAGTAGGGTAGAAACTATCATGGGCTAGTTGTGTTTTTCAAGGAATATTGCAGGTAGAGGAACTGACTGTGACTGGAGGTGAATTTCAGAATAAATGAGGAAAGAAATAATGGGGGAAAACATGCATTTCATTTCATCTTTCCGTTGTCAGCCATTGATAGGTAGGAAGTAGGGCATCTGAGGGGATTGTGCACAAAATAAGATTGGATGTAGTAGCTTTTCTAAGCTTTCCTTGTTGTGGTTTATGCAAAGAGAAAAATATTCCAAATTTTCTAGACTCATTAAAACATGTTACAATATTCCTTTGCATTGGATCCAACTGAAGTCCACCCTTCAGTTTTTAGAGAAGAGTAGAGGTTAACTAGATGGAATTCTGAAAATGTAGAGCTGCTTAGGTGAGCAACTGTTACCCTGTCATCCCAACAATTATAAAAAGCATGGAGTCCTGGAAAATCTTCCATGACCAATTTTCACAAACTTTCACAGACAATGTAACCAGTGTTTTTTGGGGTGTTGTGACAAAATGCTCATTAAAGTAAAATACATGTTGACAACAGCTAATATTTTTGTGCGCATGCTATATGCTAAGTACTGGAATGAACACTTGGCATTGATCGTCTTATTTAATTTTACAGTCACCCTTATTATAATTGTATAGATGAGAAATCTCAGTCACAAAGTAAATTGCCCAAATTCAAATAGCTAGTAAATGATGGCATTAGGAATCAAACGTGGAAGTTAGGATACTACTGATGGTAAGAGAAATAAACCAAAGTGTACTTATGCTCAAAAAACAAATGAAAAAACAGCATCAACTGATAGAACCCAACGATGAGAAAGAGATTTGACCTTATTTTCCCACTTCCTAGTTCTCATTTTTTTTCCTTGCTGTGTAACTATTTGGCTGCATCTTTTTCTTTTTCCATTTTTGTCTTCTTGCCTAGAACTGGTAAAGTAACAGCAGGGCATAGTAATTAAAGGCCTGATATGGGAGTCAGACACAAGCTTTGCAATAACTTATCAAGTGGTCATTGAGGCCATACTTAGAGGTGTCCCTGTGGCTGGCCATACCTTTCTTACTGTGAGAGATAAATCTCAGATAAGTATTTCCATCATTAAACAGTCTCTGTGATTTCCTCCATATACACTGTTCTTTTCTGAATTATGTATTGAGAAGGCCTTCCAAGTTTATCTCCCAGCTCTTATGCTAACTCTTATGCTGCCCTGATTATTCCTGGAAGTAGATTGACTAAACACATTCCCTTAAATTCCCTTAAATGAGTAAAGACTTGATGATTTATATATTTCTTCTTCCAAGTTGTATTTCCTATTTAAAGAGGCAACTTGAGAGCGATCCCCAGATATCACTAGGAAGAAATTTCAGACCTCAAATGAAAGGCTGAGACAAGATAGACATTTGGGAACATCATTGACTTAGCATTCTTCAAATTGTTTTTTTACCGGTGTTACTGTACTCTAGGTATTCCAGAGGATGTCAGTCACTTGAGTAGAGCATATTCAATTGGAATGTCCAGAGAATTGCCTTACTCACTACATTCCCCAGGGTAGACAAGGTCATGCTTGTTCCCCAAAATGCCAGTGATTTGAAACAACAAAGGTTTATCTTTTGCTTATATAACCTGTCCCTCTCAGGGCAGCAGAGGGGCTCTGCTCATTTTAGTGACTCTAGGCAGTGATCACTGGAGGAAGTATCCATAAAACATCAAACATTCCCAGTCCCTGCCTATGCCAGAGAGAAAAATACTCTGAAGAATCTCAGTCATTTAAATACTCTTAATACATCTCACTAGTTCATTGGCCAGAGAAAGAAACACAGCTCTACCAAACCACAAGAAGTTGGGGAATCCCAAGTGCTAGAAGGAAGGAATTTAATTTGATTAATAGCACAAACCTCTCATATATTCTAATGGTTTTCGTGTAATAGGTACAATTCCAGAATATAATAAAAGCAGATACTTCGATAGTTTAGAATTTCAGTGCATGACTGGTATCCCAATGGCAAGTTCTAATTTAGATTGATTTTTACTGTGACTTGGGTGCTGTTTTAATCATTTTATGTGTATCATGTGTCATTTAATACTCATAATAACCCTTTTGTTAGACACATTTTAAAGATGAGAAAACCAGACATAACAGGATTAATAGTCATTTATCCAAGATCCCACTGCATTGACCCAGGCAGTGGAGTCCATGCTCTTAATCCCTAGGATATGAGTTATACCTGCTTTGTTGGAAAAAAAAAAAAAAGGTGGTTTCCTTGAGACATGACTAATTAATGACATATTTGCTAGGGAAATAATCAGCTTATAGGCATTTCAAAGGTGTGACATCTAACTGTGCTTCTATTTTGCGAGTCTGCATTTTAAAATAGAAGTGTCCCAATTGTGAGAACATTTCTCACAGGAGGAAGTTTTCTATTTTGGTATGCTTTAGAATTTCAGTGCATGACTGGTGTTCCAATGGCAAGCTCTAATTTGACTGATTTGTTTAATAGAAATAAATGATAGCTTATTTATAGAAATCAACATGTAATCTGACTTTAAAACATATTTGCTAAAAATTAATGAAGGTGGCATGTAGGGCTGTTAGTTTTAATGATGAGAATAATGAGAATGCAAACTTAGCTGAGAGAATCTTACACTAGCATAGAAAGTTCCCTAACAAGGGCCTCCCTAGTGTTGCAAGGGTTTAAGTCTCAGCACTATGAAGCTATAGGCAGCCACTGCAGCACGAGTTCCATCCCAGGCCCAGGGAGCTTCCCACATGGCACAGCAGACGTCCCCTGGTTTGTCCGCTGCTCCCCTCAGCAGTGTATTTCAGTCAATCTGCCTGTTCTGCTCCCCACTCTGTGTCTGGTGAATCCTCTCACAGCTCCCTACCCCACATCTCTGGCCTATACCCCAGTTCTTGTATCATAAATAAATAAAATCTTTAAAAGAAAAGAAAGGTCACCAGCAACTTTACAAGACTAACATCAGTCAAGGGTGAGGGACGATAAGCAGCAGGATCTGACCCTGGTTGACAATTGGAAATGGAGATATTGAATGGAATCTGCTTATCTACTTCGCTGATAGAGCTGCTGGGGAGCCAGCAGAGCTGCTGGAAAATCAGCCCCAGAAAAGGCAGGAGGAATGGATTTGGGCTCCAAGAGACACAGCCAGTATCATGAGCACAGTCCTGAGAGCATTGTGTGAGCATGGGAGGTTGCAGCTTGGCCTGCTGGCATAGATGCTGCTTGTGCACCTGGAAAATGTGCATTGACTCTGCCATCATTACCACCTGAATTAATTCTCCTCTATCCCTTGATTCTTTGGGCTGCCAGCTCCACATTCAAAGTCCTGAGAAGCTTCTGCTGTTTGGCAGGCCTAAGTCAGGTGCCATACTCTAGTTGCCAGAGAGATGAGAAAAGTGAGTCCCCTTTTTTAAGTTTTGTAATGTGCAGTAGACCCTTCCTCATATGTTGAACATTTTCCAAACAGGAGATGGAAGTCAAATGCTGAGCCGCCAGTAAAAAATGACCAAAAAAATGTCCACTTGAACTGATTGGGTGTGACTTTCTGAAGTTTGTTTTATATGATTCATCAGGAAAATGTATTCTGTGCCCTTGTGTATTTTTTAAGGAGATTTGCTTCCAAAAGACTTATATTTCTCATTTATTTAGTTAAAATAATTATTGATTTCCTATAACATGTGAAGTCTTATTCTAGGCACTGAGAGTTACAAAATCAGAAAAGACATAGACCCTGTCTCTTCATTGCCCAGGCTGAGTTGGGAGGAGAAAGGAAACAGTATGTAATCCAGACAATGTAGTGATATAACAGTATGTAATTCAAAGGATGTAATTCATAGAGTGGCAGCAAGGAAAGTGTATTTGAGCTAAAAATTAGACACACAGAAGTGACAGGGCAGACATTTCTTATGGGGGAAGATACAAGAGATAATGAGGTTGTATTAGGGAATAGCAATTGTATATGATGACCGTAGAGATAAGGCAGGAAAGCTGATCAAGTTTAAATCATGAATGGTTTTAATTTATTGACTGGGAAATTTGAGGTTTAGATCATAGGTACTAGGGAGCTCTTAAGGAAGGAGCCGGAGGGAGGGAAGGGAAAGGGCACAAAATGGAATAGAAAAGAACACAAGGGACCATGGAGATGGATCACGGGTGAATTGGTGGTGGGCTACCCTAGGGGAATACAAAATGTAAAAGACATAAATAACAATAAAAATATATATTAAAAAAAAAAAAAAGAGTTTTTGATCAAGGCGAGTGACAGAAATCCAAATATGATTTATGAAAATCAACCTAGCAATAACTGATAGAATAGATAGACTAGAAATGAAGCAAGAATCAGAGAAATTATATATGAAATTATATAATCCAGGGCAAAGATATTAAGGCCTTCAAAGAAGTTGGTAACATTGAGAATAAAGAGAAAGGAATGGATGTGAGAAATATAGGTCAGGAAGTGATTTTTTTGGTATATGGTTATCATAATGAGAATGAGTCAACCATAGCCAGTGAGGAAGAAACAGAGAGAGGGAGACTGATTGATGATGTGTACCAATGTTTTTCTGAATATCACTTTAAGATGACACCACCAGCTTTCTGGACCTGGTGATGCCCCTTGCTATTCTGGCCTAACTAAAAAATGACCTCATTAATTCTTCTGAAATAATATTGGAATTTTTCCCTGCCCTCAAATAGATTGAAATAAGTGCTACCACTTTTGACTGCCTATTCTGTACCAAGTCAAGCATTTTTCATGCTTCATTTCCTGTCCTTCACCACAACCTTGGCAGACAAGTTCTGGTATCACTTTAAGTATGAAGAAAGTAAGGATTAAAGAAACAATGGATAGAATAACATTCAAACTCAAGTCTTTTCAGGAACAGTCTGATTTTTTCCTGATCTTTATGCTGCCTTTCAATTAACTGTACAAAAAAATAAGGAAAATAAAAAATATCTCAGAGAAATGCAGGGAAAAGAAAGTATTATAACACATCCGTACATGTGTGACTTTCAGAATCACATCTTTCAATTCAAATTAACTAAATCCGCCTACAGTTGGCTGCTAAAGCTTATCAGAAAGAACTATCTTAGTTCTTCTCCTTTGTGTAACTGTGTTTAGACCACTTAATTGTCAGAATACTTCTTTGTTCATCTTTCTTCTAAGGGGTAGTCAGTAGAAAGCAGTGTTGGTCACCCCTGGCTATAAAACCTCCCAGGCACCTTCCCTTTTTGTGAATAGCTACGGTCATTTCTTAGAGACTAATTCAATCATATAGAAGTGAAAGCGTGAGAAAACTCCCTTGAAGGAACAGAAAAGGGACACTGACCAGGTCTGAGATTGCTGGAGTGAGATACATTCTAGTAGCCTTGCTCTGATATTTTTTATCCAAGGTGCTGCTGCTAATGTCCTCGGAGCTGGTAGAACTCTGAGTCTGAGAAGGACCGATAGCGTGGATGTTCATCTAATTCTGAATCTAACACTGCTGTTACTGGTAGAATCCATATATGCAGGGGCTGCTATCATCCCCTGTCTTTATTCTCCAGGAGAATCATTAGAGCAAACTTTGTAGATCTAAAACAAGTCTCTTAATGAAGTTGGCCTGTCTAGTTGACAGCCTGTGGGTTTCTGAGAAGATAATCATCTGTGCAGCCTCTGTCTCTTCTACTAGACTCCAGCTCCCTGACTGCTGACAGTGTTCCTTTAAAATGCAATGTTGCTGCAAGTTTACAGACTTCAGGACTTCACAGCTTTATCGACCATCTGCTACTTGCACACAATTAGTTTTGTCCTTCCTCTCTGATTTTAATTGTTCCAGTTTACCAAGTTCTTTACTATTCATAAGTCTCTTATTATTCAATCAACCAACCACCAAATGCTTAATGGCAATACTAAAGTGTGCCTAACACAGTGCAGGGCACCTGCAAAGAGCACTTTGGACCTCTGCTGCCTTGGACTATTCTTGCACTGTACTCTGCCTGCTTTTCCCAGTGTAGTTCCTTTTTCCTTCCACCCAGTTAGTACATATAGATTTACTAGCTACTTTCAACTTTTGAACACATTGTGTTGAAAGAACTGCAATGTAATAAAGATAAAAAGTTTTAACAATCAGAAAAGGAACATATGATCTAAAAAATGAACTTAATGAAAGAGAACTGTGATTTTAATGTTTTCTCCCACCAAACGCTTCTTCCTGTTGAGAAATGTACTCAGTATCTCTTGGGCTGTTCATTCTTTTCAAATGAATTATTTGTATATGTTTGCGTTTTCTGCTGAGTTGAGAGATTCAATTAACTCACTAAATTCACTTTGGATTTTCTTTACAAGAAAGAAACTATATGGAGAAACTAATTTAAAATTACATTCCCTGCAATTTGATGAAGATAATGTATTATTTGAAATGAAACAAAAACCTGATTTTCTTGACATATTGCTATTTCATCTTTTATCTTCATGGGTGTTCAAACCCAAAGCAAACTTCATAAAACCAGAAGGCTTTTTTCCCACTGACTTGTCATTTTCACTATTGCTAGAACTCAGACTCATTACAAAGGATGTGGGTATTAAAAACTATGATAATATATAAGTATTTATTAAATATATATATTTAAAGCTATTTTAGGGAAAAACTTCAAAAGCACAGAAGGACTTTGTTAATCTATTAATGTACAACTATAGACTGAGAGCTGTCAGCTCCATGTAGTCAGTATTATCTGATGATCTTTGGAAACAAAACACATCTTTGCACAACAGACAGTAAAATAAATTATCCATAGGCATAGGCATGTGTTAAAAATTCTAATGTGTTCTGGAAGTTGATCCTAAATATTTGTAATGCCTGATTACTTTCAGCGGTGGAAAGAAAGTGACACAAGCCAAAGCCAAATTCAAATTCTCCAGAGCCATATGGGCTTCCAGCAAAGTAACACCTTTTCCAACCACTTGATGGTATCTTTGTTGCTTATACTCGGAGCAACAAACCATAGGAAACTAATGGTGTTTTAAATGGAAAACAGCAGTTCATTAGGATTGGTTAATAGTTCTTGGCAAAATTTCAACTGAATGGGTATGCAAGTGTATCTGTGTGTGCTCAGTAAGGCTTGTCCCAAGCTTTCTAATGGTGTCATTCAGTACCATAAATTTACTTTGACAGCTAGTAAACAGATAAGTGTGCCCTGAGAGCAAATAGAGCCAGGCATGTATTAACGTAGCAAACATTTCACTTTTCTGGTTTTCCATTCTTTAATGGCATTCTTTAATGGTTAGTAACATAGTCAAACTTGAAGCAAGCACTTCATTTCTTAAAATACTTCATTCATCCTCTAGTTAGGAATATAGGATTATAAATGAATTAATTAAAATATACATTTATTATTATTATTTTTTAATTTAATTTATATCCTTTACATTATTGTCTATCCCCCTATAGATTTCCCACCACCGGTTCACCCGTGAACCATCACCATAGTCCCTTGTGCTCTTTTCTCCCCTATAAAAATATACATTTTTTAAAGGGAAATAACCAAGGCCAAGCAACTGTTCAAAGATTAGCTTCCCTGTTCTGTGTTAGATCGATATTTCTGTTGGCTACAACTGAGTTGGTAGATTTATAATAACAAGCAGACAACCATCTAATTTAATTCTACCAGCCACAGGAAGCTGCAGTAGGAGATGTTTATATTTCATTGTTTGCTGTAGAAGTTTGACCTTACTAAGCAGATTGCTAGGCATTGTTTTATGGTGTATATTTGAGATTGCTATGTGTGTGAGAAATTGCTGTAGGTGTTGATTCCTTAGAGAGTGCTGTAGCTTTCTGCACTCTTTCCTCATCTAGAATTATACAGACCACCCTAGAGAATGCTTTTTCCTAGTCTTTGCAAAAGACACATTTTAAGGGAAGAATCAGGTTTTAATGTCAATGGATGGAAGTAGCTCGAGCTTTGAGAATTTTTGGAGCAGAGAAAATAGAAGGAAACTTTTACTTTATTTATTTATTTTTTAATTAGCACATAAAGGCAGTGGAATGGTCGAGGGTTTCTGTTAAAGGTGAGTCTATAGCAGAAAACAGCTATGGAGTAGTGGAAAAAGCACTGTACTCAGAATTAATATGTAGGCCCAAGTTCCAGTGTGGCATTTAACCATTATCTTTATAATCCTTGTCATCAAAGGGAACAAATAAGTTCCCCTTCACATACTCAAGGTGTTACATAACTGCCAAGTACTCCAGTAACTTACTCCACACTCCAAATCTGTTTCTAACTCTTTTTCTATTAGTGACATAGACACCTCCTTCAGCCAAAGTATCTCTAAGCACTGCTGTTGTATGTAGTTTCAATTGGTTCTGGATACCAAAGTTTACTTTCTAAGTTTTTTTCTACACCAGTATTTTGTGATGAAACAAAGCAAGGCTGTCATAAAGTAACTGTTTCATTTGTTTGGCCCACAACTATTAACTAAAAGCTTATTGCACTCTGGACATCTGGATGAAGACATGAATCAGATGTATCTGTAATGAGCCTGACACAAAACATAACTTTTAGAAGAACGATTGGGTCACTCTCACTTGGAAGCATCAACTCACAGCAGTATTCACTCCAGAAAAGGCATTCACTTTTACACACATGATACTCAAATTTGACATCATATCACTCAAGGCCAAAAATTCCAGCCTCTTTAAACACACACATACACTCACTTTCACCAAATATTTCTTGTGTTTACTAATTGCGCTGAATATCTGATGGGAGTTACAGAGTGTCCCTGTGTTTAACAACTATAGCTTTCTCTTTGAATTCCTCTTGTCACATGACACTCCGTGACAATTCTTATATGTGCTGCACACTGCAAATGACTCACTAACGTCCTTTTACCCAAATTACAGGTTCTTCTATAGAGGATTTCCGGCAAATAAAACTTTCACCTTCTTATCCCACAGGATTTTTTGAATTATGGACAGGAGCTTTTTCCTATCAACAAGTTTCCTTTTATCCTATTATGCTCTGATTCCCCCATAACCATTCAGTGATGAACTAATAACATATGAAATGAATAACTAGCAGTTGGCCCTCAATAACTATAAAAAAAGAGGAAAGAGTAAATTTCTTGACCTCCAGTGTACCATTAAGCACAATCCTGAAACAGTGTCTACATGGTCAGCAAAATAAAATACAGCATGCTGCAATGCAGTGAGTCATTGGCAATCCCTGTTGAAAGAATTAAAATGAGGAGAACTAAATTGTCATCTATTAATTTTTGCACATATGGCTAATGGTCCATATTAAAATCATTAACTGGTCTATATCCTTCTCTATACAGAATAAACAGCAGCTTCCTTACTTCTTCCTCGAGTTGTAGTATAGGGCCAGAGAGTGTATCTTAAAGATGGGGTGACTGCTTTTATCTTGGCTCCTAGGTTGACTATATGTCACATTCTTGCTATCATAATTAAAGTAATACAAAATGTTTTTTTAATATTGAGGCATATATTTATATTAACAGCATGTGATTCCCAGTTTTAAATTTATCACATGGTAAATAACACTGGTCAACAAATTTTTACAAAAGTCATGTCACTGAAATAAAATTAGTCATTTCCTATCAATTTGCACGTGCTCAACATGAATATGACAGTTAAATTCTAATTTTGGCTCTAGTTTTTTTTGTAACTTGCAATAAATTGATGTTTACATCACGAAATGCATGCCAGCCACTGGTCAACAAATTTTTACAAAAGTCATGTTACTGAAATAAAATTAATCATTTCCTATCAATTTGTATGTGCTCAACATGAATATGACAGTCAAATTCTAATTTTGGCTCTAGTTTTTTTTTGTAATCTGCAATAAATGGATGTTTACATCACAAAATGCATGCCAATAATAATAGGCCTATGGTTAATACCTATAAAAAATCAAGTCATAGACTACTTCTTAGATTTCTTCGCTTGTCTCTTGTACAGCTAGCTATTCAGGAGCATCTCTGCGGAGTGTCCAGCAGTAGTCAGCCAGCATTGTAGTGGACCATTTTCCCTGGTATCTGTGTTCCATTGATGTTCCATTGATATCTTGATGAAAACAGTTACCATGTTCATCACTAACCATACCACAGTTTTCAGGGAAGAAATCCAGATGGGAATGAAGGAAGTGGATCTTTAGAGACATATTGCAGCCAAGTTTCTGATACTGCCTCAGCATGTCTCCTACTAGTGCCTTGTAGCTTTCTGCCCTAACGTTCTCAAGAAAGTTTGTAGATACAAGGCGAAAAGCATTCCCTGCTTGTTTCGCATCATCCTGCAGCAAGTTGTTGAATTGGTCATCTCAATGCAGACAGAATGTTTGGATAGGCTATTCTTGACTTCTTTTGCTTCATTATTCCGCCAGAAAGAGGAGGAACCAAGCAGAAGTAACAGTCTTTTTTGTGGTTGCTTGGCTCTCTCCACACCATGGGAACTGCAAACGTCATTGATGGTCTTTGGCCATTTAACCATTGTGAAAGCTGTGTTGTACATGTAGCACAGCATGGGCCCACGGCTTGTCTTGGTCACCAACCTTGCATCCAAAGTAAAGATGATAAGCCTTCTTCACTTGAGAAGTGATACTTTTCTGGTTGGCAAATGTCACTTCACCACAAATAGAGCAGAAATTGTCCACGCTATTAACGCACTTTCGAGGCATTACTGTTCTGTATTGTGCCAAAATGGATAAAATAATAACAGTTCTATGGAACAGTAGCTTAAAGTGTCTTGCACAAAATCTGAAATATTTTCAATGCTCAACCTTTCCGACAGGACTTTCTATGGTGCACTGCTGACGTCAGCTTAATTCAGCAGCTGCCTGGCAGTAGTATTGCATTGCATCAGAAAATGATGCCATCAACTCTGGATGATGTGTGCATGATGGTATTATGCAATGCGATGCAATATGACATCATTCTAGGCTGATTTAGGATGTTGTTGCAGTCCTACTGGATAAATTTACACAGTGAAACATAAAATGAATTATATGAAATATCTTCAAAACAAGAGCTAATGAAAAATTTTCAGGGTTATATTCATGTTCAGCACTCCAAGATACTACAGATTAGGGCCTAAGTCAGTTATGATTTCACTGTTGACCAGTGTAATTGTTGCACTTTGTAAGGGGAATATTTAAAAGAGAACATACTATATTTGCAAAAAGTCCTGTGAATAAAATAAATTGTATTTCCTCTGACACAGTAAAATTATATTAGATTCCAAAGAACTCATTTCTTAAATGTCTAAACACTTGCTATTCTCATTTTTCAAAATGCATGAATTTATCCTATAGTCATTACCAAGGGAGGTTCTTATCTTTGAAAGTGCAGGGAAGAAACTTCTAAGGCCTTACTTAGTATTTTGGAAATAATACCACAACTACTGGGTGTTAAGTCTGCCACTTGACAGAAAGTAATAGATGAAAGCAAAGCAAAGAGAAAAAAAGAACTCCTAACTTGGGTGTGGGTGCAATTCGTAAGTTCCTTTATAAACTAGTCTGTACAATGATCAAGTTGTAGTTACTACTGAGAAAATAATATGCTTAATTCATTAACTAAAAAGTATTTGCTTTAAATGAGGAAAACTGTACACACCACAATAGAAAATCTAGAGGCTCTCCTCAAAGCACTCAAAGTAAACTGATGAACCTATATTGAAAAATTAGTCAAACCCTGGTTTTGTGTTTCTATTGACAACAAGTAGTTAAGTCTTGTGCTTTTTTATTTATCTCAGTTGGCAAAGTTTGTATTTTAATTGAAGTATTTTGACAATTTGCTTTTAAATCATTAGTGATGGAGTTGGGTTTTAATCCAAGATCTTGCTGTTCATTTTTATTTGTCCCAGCTGTTCTATATTCCCCCTTTACTCTTTTATGTCTTTATTATTCCATTTGATCCTCACCAATCATTTAATAACCATACTTCATTGTTTTATGTGTTTAGTGGTTGATCTAGAGTTTATAGTGCATATCTTTAACTTACTGCTATCTACTTTCAAGTAACATATCAACTCCATGTACAGTACAAGGCCCTTATAACAGCATACTTCTATCACCCTGTCCTTGTTACATTATTATCATTCATTTAAATTCCTTATGGATGTAACCCCCATGATACACTGCTATTATTTTTGCAAAATAATAAAAAAATATTTGAAAAAGATTTAAAGTGAAAAGAAGTTTTCATATTTCTCTATAAATTTACTATTTCTGTTACTCCTCATTCCTTTCTGTAGATTCAACTTTTAATTTGCTATCACTTTCCTTCGGCCCAGGGAACTTACTCTAACATAACATACAGATCTTTGGCAATGAATTCTCTCAACTTTTACTGGTCAGAAAAAGTATTTATTTCATCTTCATTTCTGAAAGATTTTTTCTTGGATATAGAATTTCATGCTAGCAGTACTTTCCTCCCCCTTTAGCACTTTAAAAATGTCTTTCATTGTCTTAGATCTCTGATAAAAAGTCTACTGTCATTCATCCTCATCTTTCTTCTTCTGTATACCTAGATTGTCTTTTCTCTGACTGCTTTTAAGATTTTATTTTCTATCTTTCATCAATCTGATTATGATGTTCTCTGGTGTGATTTTTTTCATGTTTAGTCTGCTGATGGCATTTTAATTTCTTGGCTCTGAGCGTTTATAGCTTTTGTTAAATTTGGAAAAAATTATTCATTCTTTTCCCACCTATATTCTACCCTTCCTCCCCCTTTCTTTCCGGAACTCTGTGTATGTATCATATTGCTTGATATTGTGATAGTCTTGATTTCCTTCCCACAAATTTTAGGCACCTGTCTTTTCAAACTCTGATCTCCACCTTTTTGACCCAGTGAAATTCCTGGGTTCATTTTGGTTTCCATCTCTGAGCTGTGCCCTGGACATGCTTCCAGGTGTTCATCCGGGGAAGTCAGAGGGCTCACCTGCTTGGTTTCCCTTCCTTCAGAGATCACAGACCTATGCTCCGAAAATTCTTGTTTGATTTTTTGGCCTGATTTTCTAGTTATGAGAGGAAGGTAATTCCCATAGCAGTTATTTTTCATAGGCAGAAGCAGAAATTCCCTCAGCTTTATTTTTAATCAATTCATAAATTTTTTAAAAAATAGCAAATCTTTTCAAAACATGAATATGAATCTCATGAACAAATTTATTGTATTCAGTTAAAATCCTGAATCCTTTACCTGGCTTAGAGTCCCTGCATGATCTGGCCTTTTATTTCCTTTGCAGAGGTGCACCCTTTATTCAACTCAAGCCTCTAGTGATACCAGTTAAATCCTTTTATTCCTCAGATATACCATGCATGTTCTTACCTCTACCTGGTATGCTTTTCCCATTCATCTCCCGGATACCTTGTACTCATCTTTTTTACATGGGCTTGAATGCCGCGTAGAGAGGGTCTCTTCCCTGACCCCTGGCAATCCACGTGGGAAAAAAAATTAAATTAAGGTTCCCTTACTGTCAATATATTCTGTCACAGTATCTTGTAGTTTTCTTTTACAATTGAGCATAATTTGTAGTTACATCTTTATTTTTAAAGATATATGTGTATTTTTAACTCTCCTTGTGCCTGGTGAATGGTAATTTCCAAGAGGCCAGAGACTCTGGTTGTTTTATAAATGCTGATTTCTAGGCTCTTGCACATAGTAGGTACTCAATAGATATTTATTGTGCAAGTTGGGTAATGGTGAATTTTGCACCTTGTAGGGCATGGAATGAGGAAGAGACATTATTTTAAGAAACTGTACAATTCTAAGAAGACATATAAATGTCACAGCTCTTCTACTTTATGTTTTAAGTGCCACAAGAAAATTGGTGTGAAGGGTAAAAGGAAAGCAAAATGTCACTTTGTGGTATTGTCAATGTTCACTACTATCAGTTGCTCTAATTCTATGGTTTTAAAAGTGTATCACAGATCTGCCATGAATGTTCTGATTCATTTTTTCTCTTGCAAGTGGAGTGGGTAAATTGTTTAGAAGGGGTTATTTGTATGATGAAGGATAATATCGGACTTTTAGTGGTGAATTAATGTAGTCTATATAGATGTGAATTTATAATGATGTACACCAAAAACTTACATAGTGCTATAATTTTGCATCAATAAAAATTATTTTAAAATAAATAAAATGTAGTATTTACAGGAAAAATATTAAAAACAACTATTGCTTTTTAGTTATTCTAAGACAGTCTAATTACAAAAGATTTGAAATCATTTTTTCTATCTTTTGTAATCATTTGTTGGTTAATTACCCTCTTCCCTACTACCATTTCTGCATGGTCTTAAGATTTTAGCCTTGACTTTCTTCCCTACTGGGGACTCTTTCCTTAGCCATTCTTACCATTGTCCATAACTTCTCTTTTAAATGTATATTTTTAATCCTGATGTTTCCTCTGGGCATAACGTCCTATGTTCAACACCAACATAAGACACTTGGAGATCTGATCTACATCCAGAAGCAAGTTATCAGTCTTTCAAACTGAGTCTATGCCTGATGTGTCCTATACCCATGGCTGGACAACTGCCTTCCTAGTTATTCAAATAGAAACTTAGACATCATTTTAAGCTGATTTTTCCCTCTTTTCGTAACTGTGGTCAAATTTGTATCACTTTTTCCATCAAATACTTTCTGTATTAATCTATTTCTCTCCATCTCTGTTTTCTTAGTTTGAGCTATATTTACCTCTCACTTAGAACACAGCTCTATCCCCTAACTAGTCTACTCGAATCATTCTTATCTTCTCTATATTGCAGTCAGACTAATCTTTGAAAAATATACATTATTCTCCTCCCTAGAATTGCAAGGCAATCATTATTTCAAATCAGGAATCTTCATATATCAGGAACAATCCTAACACCCACTTAGTTTCTGCTGCTGGCCTGAGATCAGTGCAGCAGTACTAAGAGTTCTGGGCTGGGGTGGCACAATGTAGATAAAAATCTTAGCCTGCAGGACCCCATAAAGCCTTCTACTTATTATTTCTGGCTTCTCTCTTTTCACTCTTTCTCTTGCTATTTTTCTTCTAGTCTGCCTGGACTTTTATCAGGTCTCCTAATGTGCATTCTCTCTCCTTCTGTATAGATTTCTCAAGTGCTCTTCTCTCTGTCTTGAACTGTTATCCTGCTAATCTTTGCCTATTTAGTTCTGTTTGTCTTTCAATACTTAACACAAGCCTTCTTTGATTCTTGAAACCAAGTCAAGTGCCTTTGTTTTATGCTTTTATAGCATCTCACACCTCTTTTTTATACACTACACACAATTATAATTGAATAATTTATTGGATCATTAGTTGGGTGTATCCTTATCTTACTAGTATGTAAGCCCCAAGAGAGCAGGACACTATATCATCTCATTCATTGTTATTGCTAATGCTTAGCATAGTGTTTTGAATAAAGTAGTGTAAATACTTTTGGATTTAAAGAATCTTTGAAAGAATTGCAGATTAAAACTTGATCTTGACTGAATTGATGGCTATTGAGAGTCTGTTTTAAAAAGGAGAGTAGTGAGGATCAAGGGCAGTTGGGCCAAGCATATATATTTTGAACACAGGATGTTTTTGAAAACTCTCTAAGTTTCATTAAAAGCCAGGAGGGGAGGGGTAATGAATCAAGAGCTACCCCTGGAAGAAAAAAAAGCTGTTAGGAAAAAAAAAAGTGAAAGAATCAGGATTGCTTCCTGATTTCTGGGCCCCATTATCTATATTCAAAATTGGTGGCATGTGCGATTAGCCACAAAGGAGAGACTTAAGACAATAGACAATGGATGAAAAGTAAGACTGGACATATATGATGGAAGCTAAGAAGACTATAGCTTTCAGTTTATGTATGGCACCTGAGACTAAGGATATTAGCTATTTGGCTCTTTGGCATTGGGCCAGTGAGTGTTCTCAGAATCACCCTGCCACCTTGCTAGTGAAAAAAGGATTCCTAACTGTATCATTGAACTAGGGTCATATCAACCCAAGGAAAGCAGATTTATCTTGTCCAGTAGGGGTCAACACAGGCAGAAACTGTCCCAGATCTCTAAGCTTAGCAGGGTAAATATCTGCAGTAAGGAGAAAGGAAGTCGTAGGACTTGGAGATTTTATAATTCAGTTGGTGAACAGATATTTATTAAATACCTTATATGTGGTATATGTGCCAGATGCTAGTGATTCCATGATGATCTATACAGACATTCAAAAAATATACATGATCCCAGGTAGCAGAAAAATTGATGTCAAAGTTCATAAATAGTCTAAATTTACCAGTAATTTTACTTATAAGAAGGATATCAGCCAAGTTTTCTTGTTTTCAAGTTTTCTTGCCTCTGGATACAAATAGTGACTTAAAAGAGGAAGACAGGCTAGCACACTTAAAAATATATATGTCTGCAAGTATGAAAACTATCTGAATTGTCAATATTTGTTAATACCTTCCCTGTTTATGGCTTTCCTGATTGAGATCTATATTGCAGGGATATTTATAGATTTCACTCTAAATGCTAACTTTAATTTAATAGAATGTAGCTGCCTGGAGTGTTGTGTTGAGGAGGATTCTGAGACCGTAGAGGCTTATGGTGTAGAGCATTGTGATAGTAAAATTTGACACAGACCCAGGATGTAGTTATGGAGACAGTAGTGTCACCAGTTGGTACTCCTTGTTCTATGTGGTAATAGAACCCACCTCCCTCCCCCCATTGAAATTGATGCTTTTATTTATTCAGCAGACATTTATTGAATAATTAGATGAGCCCAGAATTGTGCTAGGCATTGGGATACCAAGACAAAAGCACATATTTCTTCTACTTAAAGAACTTATCATCTGGGAAAACAAAATAGCAGTGTTATTGCATTAAAAAATCGGACATTTCTGTATGTATGACAATATTGTAAATGCTACCTTTTCTATTTGTTTTCTCATCAAATCCTAGGGGATAAAATCTGTTCCATTTAATTAAATAATGAAGGTAGGCTAAAAACTGTCTTTCTCAGCTTGTTTGAAGTTCAAGGTGAAAAATCTTGCAAAAGTCAAAAATCACAGTGAATCATCACTTAACAGAAAACATTTCTTCTAAGGACATGAGCTATACAGTGATAAAAATTGTATTTTGGCACCTATTCTAAACCCCATGACAACAACAACAACAATAATAAATACATCATTGTGTTGTGGCAGCTGTTCAGAATAAAGATGAATAAATGTTCCAGGAAAAAGTCCTGTTAAAGAGTATATGTATATATGTAATGATCTCTCTCTACTTCTTTGTCTTTATTTTCCTTTTCCCTCTCCTTCCCCTCACTGTCATCCCTTCATCCTCCAGATCATACCAGAATTTTCTTGCTTTTTATTGAGGATCATGGTTTTGTTCCCTTTGTATGTAGAGATTGGATTCCATTATAGGTCAATGACTGCGAAAGAGCAGAAGCCCTCTCTTCCTCCTTTGTGACTGCTTGATCCTTATCTTCAGTAATCACATACTTGGTAGCTCACATGCATTCAACTTGCACCCTTTTTCTTTGTTTTGTTCAATACCTGTATTGGCGACCACGGGAAATAATTTTAAGAAGCACCAGAATAAATGCAGCAACAAAGTTTTTTAGGAGGTGATAGAGCAGAACACTCTAAGAGTAGTAGGCAGTCTCAGAAAAGGGAGAGAGCTGTACTGAGGCCAGGAAGTAATGGGATTTTTAAGGCTTTTTCTTTCTGGGTCGGAAAGAGTCCCTCTTAATTATGCATACCTTGCTCCCATCACTCCTTCTAATTCAGGGACTAATTGGAATGCCCTTCTTCTTTTCCATTGGGGAAAACTGTAGTTAAAAAGACTCTTCCCAGGCCTCCCAGACTTACCAGACGTTATCTGGCCCTTGAAACAAAGCAATAGTCTGAGATGGACTGTCAATTATAGAAATCCAGCTGTGTTCCTCTGAGGGAGTATGTGTTAAAGCCCTTTTCTATCCCTAACACCTGGACTGATGTTGTGCTTCTGACTTTTACAGGGGAAAATATCATTGGGCATTCTCCATAGGCAGAGGCATGTATGTATGTAAGGTGATCTTTATGCTAACTTTCAGGTGTCTCTTGGAGGTTGAGGAATTGACTAGTATTTTGGCACCTGACAAACTTGCCTAACTTCTTCATAGCCTTATTTAATCTCTAAAAGCTTCATTGCACTTGAGACCTACTTCCTCTTCAACTCTTATTTCCCCATGTCACACTGTGGTGACACCACCATGTACTGTCACTGATTAAGAGACATGGTATAAAATTCTCATTCTCATTGGCCTGTAAAAACTGTTCAAGGGCAGAGACAAGACCTTGCTTTTTTGACTCTGGTGCCACATGATTAGCACAGAACAGATGCTCCAGAAATTTTCATTAAAGTAATAAAAACAATACAAAACTATTTTAATTTAAAATAGTAAATAAACATAGCAGGCATCATTTCTGTAACCTCGTGCCCCCCAAATATAATTCATATATTTGAAAAATCAATGATGTCAGTCTTCTATAAACTACTGAGAATGTGATGTTTTTGTTAGATTCTGTCTTTTACCCAATTTCTACCTTGCATCTCCACCACACACCATTATGACATACTATAGAGGTTGATATGGAAAAAGATTATACTTTTCCTCATTCAAAGGCTAATGCTAATCTGGACAAAAGAGATGAGTCCTAGAGACATGGATTTATTTAGGGTGACATTGCTTGTGATGATATCACATACATCTTCTTCATTCAATAAACCCCTGGTCTTTTTTTGAGTGCAGAGGGACTGACATTTTCAAAAATCACAAATGAAAAGAGATAATAGTATATGGTGGGAAACGTGACTTGCCTTATGATTAGATATAACAGGAAACTAAATTGCATGAAGAATTCAGAGATAGCACAATTACTGCCAAACCTCTCCTTTTCTTTACCTCCCTTTGCTGGCCGTCTATCACCTGGATGCCACAATTTCTGCAAGGATTTTGTGCTTTGTGTTTCTTTCCTTTAGGACATATTTTAAATGTAGTTAGCACAAATATATAAAAATGATACATTCTAAAAGCATTAAACCGCAGCACTAGCTGTATCTGGTAAGAGAGGATTTAACATGATACACATTATATCTGAATATCTGGAACAAAGATGAATTAATTGAAGAAAACATTGAAAGGGAGGAATAGATTTTTAAATTTGAGTTGAAGAATCCTGGAAAATAAGTCTGTCTGTATCCATCTGTCCATTCATCCATCTGAAGAAGGGTGTTTATCAGAGTGTTAAAAGTTCCTAGACAATCAAGTGATTAAACATGGAAACAACCTTTGGGGCAAAGCTGCCCAGGGGCCTATTTAATAGGACAGGAGACTCCCACCCTATGAAATACCAATGACCATCTCTTGTCATATTGTGATTTTGGAAGGGATACCAGTGGTTATATTTTGAGGTGCATATGTTTTCTTCATAGTTTTTAGGCCATACCAATAAAATCAATGATTAAAAAAACTCTTTATTAATCACCTCTTATTTTCATCTACTTATTTTATTTTCATATTGCAACATCTTTTGAAGCTGCTGTGTTCTATAAGAAAAAGGCATTAGCATTCACTGAGTATCTATTGTATGACAAACACTCTGATGAGCATTTCAATGTCATGTCCTTCACTCATTATGACAACTCCTTACAACTGCACTCCATCCTATTTTACAGATGATGAAAGAGAGACAGTATGTTTGCCCCAGTAACAGAAAACGTGAGAGGCAGTGACCCTCTAGGTCTCTCTGATTCCACTGAGGGCATATGGAAAACAGAACTTTGTCTTATCTATCTGAAATGTATTTTGTTTTTTGGACTGTGAGTTTTCAAATCTTCTACAATCCGTGCAGGTATACATTGTTTGTGAGTACTGGACTATTCTGTTCAACTTTCTTCTCCCTGTAACCATTCTGTATCTTTTGATTTCATAGACTTTGGTCATCTTATCTTTTTTCTCTTACCACATTTTCTGTCTTGTCTTTGTCTGGACCTTCTCTAATTCCACTACATTTTTCTTTATTGTGTCCATTAGAGTTACACAAGAGGTCACTGATGCTTGGGATAATGATGTTTGTTTTGTTTCTAGAACTATTCCAGAGTATTGTTACCTTTTTGGGCTCAGTAGAAATTATTTTTCTGGAGAATGTAAAGGGTGGTTAGAA